>ML808361.1:82163-115730 GCA_009831015.1 Picea engelmannii | reverse complement strand
TTTCATCTATCAGACCAGCTAATACATTGGTGATATTGGTCCATTGTCATTTGTTTTTATTTTTGTTCCTATGCTCATAGTTTTATTTAGTTTTTGTTTAATTCTTGTTAGTAGCTTTGTTGTTTTCTTTCTAACCTTTTACCGTACAGCTGTCATGACTAGAAGAGCCCAACTAGGCATGTAAGCACTCACTTTTTTCTCATCAAACGACGAAAAGAGTGCAAACAATCATACTGAAGGAATCCTATAGAGCACTTTATTGTGTGCATCCGGGTGCGAAGAAAATGTACGCAGACATGAGGAAGCTCTTCTTCTGGGTAGGCATGAAGCGCGATGTAGTCCATTTCATCACCAAGTGCCTAGAGTTTCAACAAGTGAAAGCCGACCACCATCACCCGATAGGTCTCCTACAACCACATGATGTTCGTATGTCCAATTGGGAAGTCATTTGTATGGATTTTGTTGTGGGGTTTCCGCTTACATCTCATTGACATAATGCCATTTTTATAATAGTTGATAAGTTAACCAAGAGTGCTCATTTTATTCCAATTAGAGACACTTACGATGTCACTTATGTGGCACGTGTGTTTGTAAGTGAGGTCATTCGTTTGCACGGGATACCCAAGAAGATCATTTCAGATAGGGACTCCAGATTCACTTCTAGATTTTGGACAGGTTTGCAGTCAACATTGGGGACTTAGTTGAACTTAAGCACAACTTATCATCCTAAAACATATGGGAAAACTGAGAGAGTAAATCAGGTTATGGAAGACATGCTTAGGATGTATGTTATGGATAATCAAACCCATTGGGAGAAGTACCTAGCTTTGGTAAAGTTCACCTACAATAATAGTTTTCATAGCTCCATCAAAATGCCACCCTACGAAGCTATGTATAGAAGGCCATGCAAAACACCATTGAGTTGGGAGAGGTTAGAAGACTGAGTAATAGTTGGACCAGAGTTGATTCAAGAGATGGAGAAACAGGTGATTCAAATTAGGCAGAGACTAAAGGAAGCACGGGATAGACAGAAAAGTTATGTGGATGCACACAGGACTGACCGAAGTTATAAAGTGGGAGATCAGGTTTCAATCGTATCATGCCTAATAAGAGTACCATATGGTTTGGAAAGGGGACAAAGTTGTCACCTCGATTTATAGGACCGTTCAGAATCCAAGAGAAAATTGGACTCGTTACCTATCGTCTCGTACTGCCACCCACTTGCATAAAACTCATAATGTTTTTCATGTATCTGTTCTACCTCGTTATGTTGCTGATGAATCACATACACTAAATTGGAAGGAATTGCAGGTATTGGACGCAGGAACCCTCATGGTAGAACCGTTACACATATTGGACCGTAGAGTTCAACATCTCAGGAATCATCTGGTAGACCAAGTTAAGGTCCAGTGGAACAAGTATAGTCCAGGATCTGCTACTTGGGATGATGTTGAGACATTACGACGAGATTATCCCTCACTTTTTTTACCACCTAAAGAATATGTTTATCGAAGGTTGGGTGTATGTAACACCACCTTTTGACTTAGACAACTAGGATTACCTGAGGCCTAATCACCTTTATTTTCTATTCATAGTGAAACTATTAATGATACACTTGAAATTTTAAGATGTATAAACCTGCATGAATGTTTAAATGTTATTTGAATGATGATGGATATGATGCGATCTACTATGTGAATGTAAATTCTATGAATGTTTAAATGTTATTGATGATGATGGATATGACGTGATCTACTATGTGAATGTAAATTCTATGAATGTTTAAATGTTATTGATGATGATGGATATGCTGCAATATACTATATGCATGTGAATCCTATGAAATTTTAAATGCTATTTGAATGATGATGGATATGATGCAATCTATTATGTAAATGATAATTCTATGGATGGGTAACGTTAATTGAATTATGGGGATATTAAGATATCTATTTCTAACTTGAAAACTTTGATGTTAAAATTGTTGGTACGTGGATACCAAATTGAAATTATGGTTGTATGCAATTACATGATGATAATGCATAGATATGTATGAGTTGTGTTACAGACTAATCTCCAGGTCATTGGGCTATGAAATAGCCAAAGGACAATGATAATGAATGTGGATGTCATGACCACTGACTAAGAAACAATATGGTATGAATCTTTGCATGTGAAATTATAGTGATTTGGATGCATTGATATGATATGTAGACCAGTGCAGGATTGCAGGTGGTGAGACTGCCCAAAACTGAACAAACGATGAAAAAACTCCCAACAACATGGTTCCACTGTATATTCCATTATAGGGTGTGGACCCTAGTCCTGTTAGGAGGGGTGGAGGAATTTCCCACCATGTATCCTCTGAAACCTGGAGTCATGGGAGAACGGTGTTAGCTCACGCTCCCCTAGACGTGTGATGATGACTGTCAGTTTCCTGCTGGGGAAGCTTGGTCAAGATAGTGACACTTCTGTTTACGAGTTCTATTTGGAGTTATGTCAATATAGTTGATGCTCCAAGATAGTCTAACAGAGGAAGGATAGGAATGGAAGATGGAAGTAAGTTAGGGAGAAAGAATGAGTATAAATAGTTGAGAGCATATGGACATTTGCCTTATGGTGGAATTTACTGTTTTTCCTTATGAAAAGAAAATGTGTATATATATATTCATAATTACTTAACTAAACTACAATTGTCTAAATAAAATTGTTGAGATAGATTATTGTAATTAAGGGAATTCACAAACATTTCATTGGTTTATTATATTTTATAAAATGAATAGTCTTGTTGATTGGATTGGATGCATACATAAATTACTATAAGAGTGATAGTTATTGTTATTAGTACATGCACGAGACTTGTATGTACTAGCTACACATGCATTTCTTATACATGTACACTAGTATGTATGAGTTTCTTGGCTTACTTACTAATAATGTCGGTTATTTGATATGAATATGTGAACCATGTGTCTTTCCCTTGTATCATAAAATACTTTAACTTCGAGACAAAGTTTCCTGAAGGGTGGGTGTATGTAACAACCCTAAGTAATTAATCAATTGTCATGATTTAAATAATTGTTTAATGTATATTAGTTAATTATTTAATTAATTGTCTTCATTTAATATTTGTTTAATGTATATTAGTTTAATTAATTAATTTCATGATTTAATATTTGGTTAATGAATTTGAGTTTAATAAATTATTAATTTATTTAATGGGGACTTAATGTATCAGATAATGGAACCATTAAAGAGAAAGGGGATAAGGTAGATGACATTTAATGGAGAGATAAGGTGGGTGAGTCTTAATGAAAGGGAGAAGGCGGTGAATGAGAGAAGGGGGAAAGAAGGATAAGAGAAGGGAAAAACACTCAAGAGGGGACTTTTGGATTTTGGGAGGGGACAACATCATTTGGAGAGGAGAGGATTGTATTGTTGTTTTGGGGGGGCTGGAGTAGCTTGTTGGAGGATGGTACTAGTTTTTGCTTGAGGGACTTGTTGGAGTTTGGTGAACTAAGACAAGGGGCACCAGTTGTTGGGAGTTTTGGGCTCGGGGGCCAGGAATCCTTACGAAATCCTGGAGCTAGGGAACCAGAGAGGCTCTGTTCCTAGCTAGCTGGGAGGAAAAGGTTCAGTTTTTGGAAATTTCAAGCAGTCTGCAACAACAAGAAAGCAAAGGACATACTTCTCCTTCAAGAGGTACTTTTCTGGTATTAATTTTGTTAAAGATGAAAGTTATGATATGAATTTATGTATGGAAAATCTGTAATATGTTGTGTAGTCTATTTATGATTATTTATGATTATTGTGGACTGTAAAATTTTAGAATTTGTTGTCTAAACTGATTAATTTCTAGAACTTAAACTTAAATAAATTATATAAATCTGTTGTAATGAAAAACATAAATAGAAATTAGATGTTACGACATAAACTTTTTCCTAAGGATTCTTTCTGAACAGAAATGTAATTTAGATTAAAATTTACCATTTAACTTTGAAGTTTAGTAAAGGATCTTACACCAATACAATGCCAAGAGATAACTCAAAAAAATATAGAAAGTCCTCTCCCAAGAATGCGCCTCTCTCTCTCTCTCTCTCTCTCTCTCTGCAGCTCTGAAACTTGTTCCTCAATGAACAAGTGAGTGTGTGTCTAAATGAGGCACTAGCCTCCTTATTTATACAACTCTGGCACATGTGGAGGTGTATTTTCACTAGCAGGGCCGACTTCTCAATCTGGGTGCTTAAAACCACTTTTAATATATTATGGGGCCTCTTTAATATATTATGGGGCTGACTTCTTATTCTGCCTATTACAATTATTTTTTGACCAATCCCCAAAAGGGGATTTGGTATTTTACAATAGCTGACATGATCAATCCACAATAGGGGATTGATCTAATGAATAATAAAAAAATATTAATTTTAATACACTTTGCAGTTACATTATTTCAACATTTTGACTTGTCATGGAACATAGGGTTCTCTGTCATCTTTATGCATATTTGGTTATCACATAGGATCATGGTTGCTTCCATATCTAGATCGAATAGACCTATCAACAACTTCCAAATCCATATGGCTTCACAACTGGCAGAACATGCAACAATGTATTCTGCTTCTACCATGCTGAGAGCAATGTTTGATTGCTTCCTACTCTGCCATGAGATCATGGATGACCCCATACTGAAACAACATCCTGAGGTTATCTTTCTGTCAGAGACACTTCCAGCCCAATCTGAATCAGTATAGCCACTCAATCTGAAGTCATCATCTCCATCATAACTGAGACCACACTCTATTGTACCCTTAAGGTACCTCATCACATGTTTTGCAACAATCAGGTGAACATGTCTGGGTTCTACCAGAACTTGACTCAAGGTGTTCACAACAAAACATGTATATGTCCTTGTGTTCATTATATACATCAACGATCCAATGATCTGTTTGTACAACATAACATCAATTAATTCTGACAAAGTGTCAACCAAGAGCTTCAACTTTGTTTCCATGGGTGTATTCATGGACTTTCACTCCAACATATCAAATCTCTTCAGGATTTCAATTACATACTTCCCTTGCTTAAGTAATGTCTTCTCTGGGATCTACCATACCTCAAGACCTAAGAAATAGTGCATTAGGCCAAGGTCTTTCATCTCAAATTCTGCATCGAGCTTCTTCTTACATTCAATGTTGATCTTTACTTCTCTAGTTAATAATAAGTCATACAAATACATCAACAATATAATAGGCTCATCATTCATAACCTTGAAATAAAGGTTAGAATCATCTTTACTCTTGGTAAATTCCAAGCTCGTCAGAAAACTGTCAATCCTTCCATACCAAGCTCTAGGAGCTTGCTTTAATCCATATAGAGCCTTCTTTAACTTGCAGAAATGAGTCTTCTTGTCTTCAACTTCAAATCCTTAAGGTTGTTCTATATACACTTCTTCTTCAATGACACCATTCAAGAAGGCAGTTTTCATGTCCATCTGGTGCACCTTCCACTTCATCTTAGCTACAAGGGCTATGATGGTTCTAATTGAAGTGTATCTGGATACAGGAGAAAATGTCTTTTCATAATCAATGCCTTCCTTTTGAGAAAATCCACAATCAACAAACCTTGCTTTATATTTCTCAATACTTCCATCAGAAACATGTTTTATTTTGAAAATCCATTTGGAAGATACCACATCCTTGCTCTTCGGTCTGGGAACTATTTCTCTTACATCATTATTTATGATAGATTGGTATTCTTCTATCATGGAATATGCCCATTCTCTCTTCTGAATGGCTTCTTCAAAGCAGGTAGGATCCTTCTCTAAGAGATCACTCAAATTTGAGGGGGTAAAAGTTGGATTTTCATAAATCTGATTGCACTAGCTGACTCGCCTCAGCTCAATGCATCTATCCCCTGGATCAGAATTTCAAAATTTGAAGTTTGAAAAATTAGGGTTTGCTCATAAAACCCTAAGTTGTAGTTGCAGTCATAGTCTCAGAACCAGTTGCAGTTTCAATTGCAGTTCCAGTATCAGTTGCAGTTGCAGTCACCCTTGAATTTCTTAAGAGTTGGTGATCATTATCGCTGCTACTTGATTGTGCCTCTACTTGCAAATGTCGTCAGAGGTATGTACTCACACATGTTTAAATGGTTAATCTTTAAGGGTATTTGTAGGAGAAGGGATCTCTTTCCATAGATCTAGAAGGATCTCAAGATTCAACACATTCAAAGGAATGATGCAACCCAGGTGTGATTATTCTGATATGCATCTATTTGTTATGACATTATTTTGATTAGTGTTGCATGTTGTAGCTATGACCATCATTCTAACCTTTGGTCAAAATCCGAGTCAAGGTATTAGATGGATTAAAAGTTGAGATCATAGAGTTTATCCTCTAACCCAACCTTCTGTCAAGATAGCATATTGTCTTAGTACATAAAACAGGTTGAAGAAAGCATGCATTGTCTTGAGTGAAGGAGACTTGGAAGAAAAACAAGCACACTCATTCTTGAGGACAAGGCTCCAGGTTTGATTAATCAAGTTGATAAGATTCAAAGGTACACATGACAAATTGATGACTACCCCTTTACAAGTAACCACTATACTTGAGATAGAAGTCTTTGTATTGTATTATACTTGGTAGCATGTGAGCATATAGAGGTAAATACTTAATGTAATCATTTTCCTGATACAACTAACACCTCCTCTAGGAGAAACCTCATGTATTAGTTCTAGGTTTCCATGGAGGAATGTTCGATCACAACACTATAAGAGTGTTGACCTCATTTCGTAGTATATATCTTATTTTTGATCGTTGCTTCAGACAAGCCACAAATGATATCTCTAAAGGAGATACTATGATGATTATTCATGCTATTTCTTTATCTATTATTATCAAAAGGATATTATTCTAGACTGTTGTTTTTTTGACCTTGTTTCAGGTCACAGGTGATAACCCTGAGAAAGCTATAGTGAAGGTTGCAGAAGGCAACATATTATATGAGACATGAAGTAGACTATGTACATGACCACATACACTCATGCACCAAAGAATATGAATAAGAAGTTATCTCTTGAGATTCAGAGTATCTCATATGAAGATTGATTGAAAGAAGCAGAAGGCTCCAAAGATGACCGAACATTAGAATGGGAATCAGACCTCGTTTGAAGCCTAACTCAATATTTCATATTTAGACTTGGTATGCAACACCAAGTATACCCTATAAGAGATCAGTAGGGATGTGACCTTTGATGAAGATGCAACGCTCAAGAAATCAATAAGATGTCAGCTTGAAGAAGTATATGAAGAGGAACTTGTTGCTCCTAGAACTTCAAAATCAGTGAGTGAGGTTCCCAAAGTTGCAGAACCAGTAAGGGAAGTCGTAACTTCCCCTGATGAGGAAATTCTAAAAGATCATGACATAGTAGAATTTTAAGAACCTCCTCAAATGACGATCTCCAATAAGAGAAAACATGCTTGGGATAGGGAGTGTATTCAAGATGGAGAGAAGTATGGTGTTCCTGAAGGAACCACGAGACAGGTGAAGAGACCTAAGCCATTATCCAACTATATGGATTTGATGTGTGATCTGCTTTGATGATGCCATTCAAAAGAAAGAATGGGAATATTCCATGACAGAAGAATACCAATCCATAATAAAGAACGATGTATGGGAAATAGTTCCCAGATCAAAGAGAAAGGATGTGGTATCTTCCAAATGGCTCTTCAAGATAAAACATGTTGTTGAAGAAGTGTCATCAAATAAGAAGTGTATATAGAGCAACATCAAGGATTTGAAGTTGAAGACAAGAAGTCTCATGTCTGCAAGTTGAAGAAGGCTCTATACGGATTGAAGCAATCTCCTAGAGCTTGGTATGGCGGGATAGACAGTTTTTTGAGGAGCTTAGGCTTTACCAAGAGTAAAGCAGATTCTAACCTCTACTTCAAGGTTATGAAAAACCAACCAGTAATATTGTTGTTGTATGTGGATGATGTATTCTTAACTGTAGAAGAAAATCTCATCACCGAATGTAAGAAGAAGCTCGCTTCAGAATTTGAGATGAAATACCTTGGCCTAATGCATTATTTCTTAGGTCTTGAGGTATGGCAGAGTCTAGAGAGGATTTTCCTTAACCAAGGGAAGTATGCAGTCGAAATCCTGAAGAGATTCGACATGTTAGAGTGCAAGTCCATGAATACACCCATGGAAATGAAGTTGAAGATACTAGTCGACACTTCGTCAGAATTGATTGATGCCACGATGTATAGACAAATCATTGGATCGCTAATGTACCCGACGAACACCAAACCAGATATTTGTTTTTCTGTGAACACCTTGAGTCAATTTTTGGTAGAACCCAGACATGTTCACCTAGTTGTTGCAAAACATGTGATGAGGTACCCTAAAGGTACATTAGATTTTGGTCTCAGTTATAATGGAGATCATGATTTCACATTGAGTGGATACACTAATTCAGATTGGGCTGGAAGTGTCTCTGATAGGAAGAGCACTTCAGGATGTTGTTTTAGTTTGGGATCAGCCATGATCTCATGGAAGAGTAGGAAACAATCTATCATTTCTCTCAGTACATCGGAAGAAGAATACATTGCTGCATGTTCTGCCAGCTGCGAAGCTATATGGCTTCGAAAGTTGTTGACCGATCCATTTGACCTAGAGATGGAAGCAACCATGATCCTATGTGACAACCAGAACTGCATAAAGATGACAAAGAATCCTATATTTCATGACAATTCGAAGCACATAGAGATCCGATATCATTACATTTGTTACATGGTTCATAACAAGTCGAAGAACAGGTTGTCGATGTGATGACCAAGCCTCTATCTCATGTAAAGTTTGAGCACTTTTGAGATAAGCTTGGTATAGTCCGAAAGGACCTCCCTTGAAAGGGGGAGTAGTGTTGTGTTGAGATATATATTGTATTGTGCTTCCATCTTAATTGTTGTGACGTAAAGCTAGTCTATTTGTTGTGTTGAGATATGCCTAGTATTGTGCTTCTAGCTTAATTGTTGTGATGTAAAGCCAGTCTAGTTGTTGTGTTGAGATATGCCTAGTACTGTGCTTCCAGCTTAATTGATGTGACGTAAAGCCAATCTAGTTGTTGTTTTGAGATATGCCTAGTATTGTGCTTCCATCTTAATCGTTGTGACGTAAATCCAGTCTAGCTGTTGTGTTGAGATATGCCTAGTAATGTGCTTCCAGCTTAATTGTTGTGACGTAAAGCCAGTCTAGTACCGTACTTCCATCTTAATTGTTGTGATGAAAAGCAAGCCAAGTACCATGCTTCCAGCTTAATTGTTGTGATGAAAAGCAATCCGAGTATTGTGCTTCCAGCTTAATGGATATGACGTAAAGCCAGTCTAGTATTGTGATTCCATCTTAATTGTTGTGTTGTGATTATAGCTTAATTATTGTGGTGTTTTCCAGCTTAATTGTTGTGTGGTGTGCAAGCTTAATTGTTGTGATGATGTGCCAGCTTAATTGCTGTGATGATGTGTTGCCAGCCTTTGTGCTGTGATATTGTTTCTTTTGATGTTGTATCAACCTTGTGTTGTTATTGATGATGAGGATGTATTAGTGTTATACTAATACATGTCGATGTAGTTGATGATGATGATGCTACTTCAGCCTCTTGTTGAAGATGATGATGATGATGCCACTTCATCTCTTGAGTTCTTGCTGAAGATGATGATGATGATCCTACTTCAGCTCCTGAGTCCTTGCTGAAGATGATGATGATGATATCATTTCATCTTTAATGTTGAAGATGATGATGATGTTACCTTAGCTTCATACCGATGAGGATGATCTTGCTACTCTAGCTCCATGTTGTGTTGATGATGCTCCAGCCTCTGTGCTGTGTTGATGATTAGAAATAATTTCGATGATTTATAGATACGTCAGTCATTGTTCCAAGATGATATTGATGATGATGTACTCTCACCCACCTGATGTTGTTGATGATGTTGTCCTCTCTCTCGCCTGATGTTGTTATAGAATACCCTTCTTGTTAAGGGGGAGTGTTGAAATAATGTAACTGCAAAGTGTATTCTAATTATTATTGTTGTATTATTCATTAGATCAATCCCCTATTGCAGATTGATCATGATGGATATTGTAAAAGACCAAATCCCCTTTTGTGGATTGGTCAAAACATAATTGTAATAGGAAGAATAATAAGTCGGCGCCATAATATATTAAAGATGCACCATAATATATTAAAGGTGGTTTTAAGCACCCAGATTGAGAAGTCGGCCTTGCCAGTGAAAAGACACATCCACACATGCCAGAGTTGTATAAATAAGGAGGCTAGCACCTCATTTAGACACACACTCACTTGTTCATTGAGGAGAAATTTTCGGAGCTGCAGTTGGAGAAGAGAGAGAGAGAGAGAGAAAGAGAGAGAGACGCATTCTTGGGAGAGGATTTTCTGTATTTGTTTGAGTTATCTCTTGGCATTGTATTGGCTATCTATAATAAGGAAGTTTTGCTGGGTTTTCTCCCCCATGAGGGTTTCCTAGGATATATGATGTGTCTCTTGTGATTGTGTATTTCTCAGTGATCCTATCTTATGCTATTGTTATCTAGTGAAATGAAAATAAATCTAATAATAGCTTAAACCTTAAGATAAAACACATAGAGATTCAATATCATTACATCCGTGATATGGTGCAGAGGGGAGCCATAAAGATCCAGTATGTTAGCATAGATGAACAAATTGTTGATGTGTTGACCAAGCCTCTATCTCATGTAAAGTTTGAGCACTTCCGAGATAATATTGGTGTAGTCCGTAAGGACCTCCCTCAAAAGGGGGAGTAGTGTTGTGTTTCCAGCCTAGTGTTGTGATTCCACCCTCATGTTGATGATGATGTGCGAGCCTTGTGCTGTGAGGATGATATGCCAACCTCGTGCTGTGATGATGTGTTTCCATCCTTGTGTTGTGATGATGTTTTTCCAACCTCGTGCTATGATGATGTGTTTCCAGCCTTGTGCTGAGATGATGTGTTTCCATCCTCGTGCTGTGATGATGTGTTTCCAGCCTCGTGATGTGATGATGTGTTTCCAGCCTCATGTTGTGATGCCAACTTCGTGCTGATGATGTTGTGTTGTTAGTATCGTACTGTCATGCCATCTTTGTGTTGTGATGCCAACTTCGTGTTGAAGACTCTCAACCTAGTGCTGATGTTGATGATGCTCTAGCCTTTGTGTTGTGTTGCTACTGCTATTGATGATGAGAAAAAATTCCAATGATTTATAGATATGTCAGTTAATGTTCCATATGTTGTTGATGATGTTGTTGTCTCTCTCTCACCCGATGTTGTTGTAGAATACCCTTCCTGATAAGGGGGAGTGTTGAAATATTGTAACTGCAAAGAGTATTCTATTTATTATTGATGTATTATTCATTAGATCAATCCACTTTTGTGGATTGATCATGTCAGGCATTGTAAATGAAAAAATCCCCTTTTGCGGATTGGTCAAACCCTAATTGTAATATGCAAAATGAGAAGTCCACCCCCATAATAATTTAAGGTGGTTCTAACCACCCAGAAAGAGAAGTTGGCCCTGCCAGTGAAAAGACACTTCCTTTCAGCACCTACCAGATTGTATAAATAAAGGAGGCCAATGCCTCATTTGTTCACTCACTCATTCGATCATCCAGAGCACAAGTTTGGAGCTGCAATTGGAGAAGAAGGAAGAGAGAGAGGTTCATTACTTGGGAGAGGAATTTCTATAGTGTTTGGTTTATTCTCTTGGCATTGTATTGACTATCTATATTAAGGAAGTTTTTGCTGGGTTTTCTCCCCCATGAGGGTTTCCCAGGATAAATGATCTGTCTCTTGTGATTGTGTTTCTCTAAGTGATCCTATATATGCTATGGTTATCTAGTAAATTTAAAAGAAACCTAATAATATCTTAAAATCTAACATAGATGATCTGTGAGAAATCCTATGTGATAGGTGAGTCGTACTCCTCTTGACCGAGTTGAGATGACTTGTGTTGGACCTTGGTCTCTTTTCGTGCTCCTTTAGACTGAGTTGAGATGACTTGAGATGGTCTCTTATTGTACTCCTATGGACTTAGTTGAGTTGACTTGAGATGGCTCTCCAGTTTGTACTCCTATGGATTTAGTTGAGTTGATTTGTTGAGAGTGGCGACCCTTGTGGTTGAGCACATTTGGACTTGTCCCTATAGGAAGAGAACTAGAGGATTTGTGTGATACCCCTTGCTATATTGTCAAAGAGTAAGACAATTGTGAAACCCTAATTTGTATTGTGAATGGTACAAGTCATCCCTACTATGTAAAGATAATTAATATCATGTGAAATATTAATTATATTATTGAGTTATACAAGTTGACCCTATTGTGCCAATAGACACATCTATTTGATGAGTTAGGTCATGTGTTTATTAGAGAGATACACCCCCATTGTGGATCATATCTCATTCACTCAATGCTTAACTTGGTGAGCTGAAATTTGGTGCATGCTCTTTTCTATGCACTATCTTTATTGGTTATAGAGCACCCTCTTGTGTGTGCTAGGATTTTCTATGGAGAGGGTTCCTAGCCGTTAGGGTTTGTTAAGAATCTGCAAGCCACGAGGAACATAAATTTGGTGGAAGATAAGGTTGATGGATCAAGCAACTTCAGCTCTTGGAAGTCAATATTACACATCACTCTACAAGAGAGTGACCTATTGAGTTTGATATAAGGAAATCTACCAGCAACAAATACCAATGAAGAAAAGGCTGAGTGGAAGACGTATGATGTCAAATCTAGGAAGATAATTATCTACTCAGTAAGAGATCATCTACTACATTGCATCTCTACCTTGAAGACATCTTATCTAATGTATGATGTGTTGAAGAGGATGTTTGAGAGAAACAACACTAACATAGCTCTTACATTCAAACACCAACTTCAAAATCTCAAGATGATGAATGATGACACCATTTCTACCTTCTTCATGATTATTTCATAGATCAAATATTAGTTAGGTGCCATTGGAGAAACCATAATAGAAAAATAAATTGTCATGATTACTCTAAATGATCTTCCAAGCCATTGGGAGCCATTCATACAAAGTGTAATACCTCAATGTCGAGCCCCTAATTTTTAATCATGAATTGTAAACATTATTCATAGGCTGGTGAGCCAATTAATGATAAGCTATGAGGCTTATGTGATAGTTGGGTCAGAGAGCCTGGGATGCTAAGGCCAGGAGCCTGTTTTGTATATGTCAATATTCAACTCATTAATATAAAAGCATTGTTGCGTGTAGACTGACCACGATGGAAGAGTATGGGGGACTAGGCTTCACTAGGATGGGTAAGAGAGGGGGCTGAGAGGTTGGAAAAGGGGCTAAGATTAAGATATTAAAACTCATAGAATAATATATATTATTATTCTAAATGTTATAAGGAGGATATGAATTTATCCTAAGTTCCTTTGGGGAAGGGGAACGACTTCCAAATGGAGAGGAACACACTTCATGAGCACCATGTGTCATCTCAGGCACATGCAAATGTATGTGGGTATTTTGACTATTTCGGGGATATTTTTTCCATTCCTTCCACTCATGCACACAACTAGGAGGAAGAAGGAAAACCTGGAACTCCATTGTTGAACCTTCGACCATCCCAAACCTCTTCAACGAGCCCAAACTTATATCTTGTTGAGCTTGTACCTTGTGGGTTTCATGTGTTCATCTGGCCATTTTCCCCATGAGTTCATCCTCAATATTATTGCCATCCCTTGCGAAGTTCATGCACACAATGAACAAGCATGAAATCAGAGCCATTTATGCCATTGTGAACCTCTGTAATTTGTTGACTCGTCCCCTTGCCTTCACTGATCTGTTGTTGTGGTTTGAAGAGGCAGGTTGTCAAGATCATGGTTGAAGAAACAGGTTGTCAGGCCTGTGAGAAACTCTCTTCAGGTGAGAGATTTGTTGGGGAAGTGATTTCTCCTAGAGGGAGTCTAGTAGCAGCTACAGATCTCTGAGAATTCATGTTTGACCTGTTGTTGAATCCCTAGAAGGGAGGTGGAGCATTCGATGGACTATGTGTCAGTGAAGGTGTATACTCCTGGGGTGGACATGCATGTGGGGAATGAGAGTCTGTGAGTGGTGGGTGTAAGTGTCTCCTTGGAGGAAATCCTTCCCGTAGAATGGTGAAACTTCATGTTGTCCTTTCAAAGCCTAGGAATCCCTTACCCCGTGGAGTCTAATCCCAGCTCGGGGGTGACCCACTGTTGAGAGTGATGAGCAATGTGGTCTAAGTTTGGGAGGTTCGTGGAAGGTCTACACACAGTTTGTGAACTACAAGTAATAGATAAGTATAATTATGTGCTTAATGGTTAAATAATGTATTGTAGTGCATGTCTTTGATTCTTATAGTAATATCATGTGTTTCATTGCATGTATGTTTCTTGTTATCTCTATTTATTTATGTTAAGTTTATATGTGATTTATTATGCAAAGAGATTTGTCTTCCATAGCCCAACAGGTCTATGTCTAGGTATGGACAATTTTAATTATCTATAACAGAGCTTGAGACCCTGTGTGTCTGAGGTAGCGTGGTCAGACCGAGGGTGCCCGAGGGAAATTACAAATTGGTATCAGAGCAGTTTGGATTTTGGAGTAGTGGCGTTGTCCCCGACAACGGTGGCTGGGGAACGTTACAAATTGGTATCAGAGCCAAGGTTTCAACACTGAGCCTAGATGGGCCATATGAGTGGTTATAGAAGAAATTCCAGAGGAAATGTTGTTCGAAGGGACAAAATTGATATACAAAGTACCAAGAGGGCATTGAGAGAGCTCCTGGGAGGTATTAGAAATCTTAGGAGGAATAACAGTTTGATAAACCACAATAGGTGTGGTATTGGGCAACAAAGTCAAACTTGAGCCGTTGGAATAGTTAGGGAAGGGAAAAACCCCTCACATCTGTTAGATCCAGAGAAGATGCATGGAGGATAAGCACCAAAGTCCTTCGGACTTCGCCCCTCCGGTCGTTTTAAAATTATAAGCGAAGAAGACTGTCAAAGTCCCAAATTATAGAATCAATACAAACCATCTACTCCAAAGGATACATGTCCAAATATTAAGAAGGCTCAGAGTTTTGACACATCGGAAGAAATGGTTTGTGGTTGCAAGGGGCAAAGATCCCCGAAGTCCCAGAGCGTCAAAGTGACATGGCAGTAACGTCACCTGGGGGTGACGTGGACCTGCCTAGGTCTACCACATGTCACTCATTTTTGTGCTTTTGAGAGGCCCTTAGGACCTATTGGAACCTGACACATGTCACTTGACAGTGGGGCCACATGTCACCACTTTGATTGGTGACAGTTGTACTTTGTGGGCCCCAGAAGGTTAAACAATTCAGGAGTTCGACGTTCAGGGAAAATTGTTGGAAGAAATTATCGACCTCTGAAGTCCCGAAGTCCCAAAGTTTCAAAGTGACGTGGCATGATGATGTCATAGGGGGATGACATGGACCTCCTCTAGGCATGTCACATATCATTGAGTTTTGTACTTTTTCGCATGCTCTTAGAACCAATAGCGACCCAACATGTGTCTCTCGACACTGGGACCATGTGTCACTATCGATATTGATGACAACAGAGCTAAGTGGACCCCAGAGGGTTCTGAAGTTTGGGAGTTTGAAGGTTCAGGGGTTTTGTGATGTGCTGAAGGAGAATCCACTAGAGTGTGAAGTTTCGATGTGACATGGAGGGATGATGTCACCAAGGGTGACGTGGACACACTAGACGTTTCCATGTGTCCACTCTATAACTCTGCTAGGTGGCACACTGGTAAGTGGATGTTGATGAGACTCTAAGAGTTCATCAATCCGGGTGTTTAGGGGAAAAAAAGGTGTAAGTTATGTGAAGCTCCGAAGCAGCGGAGCCCCAAATCTCTGAAGATGTACTATGCAAGGGTTCGTCGGTTTGGTGTTCGGGATAAAGGAGGAATGAACTAACAAGAGCTTCTGAAGTTGAAGTTCCATAGCCCCGAAGCTATTAAGGCTATATATAAGAACTATTTAATAGCACTGGGTCACAGACATGATCATGTGTGTTTGGGGGCTGAAGAAAAGGGAATAGTGCCCAAAAATATTTTTTGAAATAGAGAAGGGATTAAAGAAGGAGCCCGTGAGGTCTCTGATTGAACATACCTTCATCCAAGGAAGTAAGGAAAAGGTTGTGAAGTTGAAGAGAGGATCTATCATGGATCCAAGGGCCAATTCAGCTCTAAGAATTAAGAACAATTGAACATAGATCACCTTCCAGGAAGCGTTATTTCTCAAATAGTCATAACTTCCTGCTCAAAACTCATAATTGAGCAAGGGAATAGTCATTGGAAATGTTAATGTTTTATGCCATTATTATAGTTCTTTGCATTTCAATAGATAAGAGAAACATAAGAACAAGATCACTGAGAAATACACATTCACAAGAGACACAACATTTATCCTGGGAAACCCTCTATGGGAAGGAAACCCAACAAAAACTTCGTTATCATAAATTTCCAATACAATGTCAAGAGATAACTCAAACCAATACATAAATTCCTCTCCAAAATATGCACCACTCTTCTCCCTCTCTGCAACTGGTAAGTCACAAATTTCCTCTTAGAAATGAGCAAGTGTGTTGTGTGTCAAAGTGAGGCGCTAGCTTCTCTATATATACAAGTCTGGCACATGTGAAGTGTCTTCACTGGCAGGGCCGAATTCTCACTCTGGGTGGGTAAACCCACCTTTATTATATTTCTGGGTCTCAATAATAACTTCTGGGGCCGACTTCTTATTCTGCCTATTACAATTGTCTGTTGACTAATCCGCAAAAGGGGATTTGGTCCTAATACAATAACCGACATGATCAATCCACAATGGGGATTGATCCTATGAATAATATAACAATAATAATAAGAATACTCTTTGCAGTTACATTATTTCAACACTCCCCCTTAACAAGAAGGGTATTCTTCAACAACATTAGGCGAGAGAGGTCTGCATCATCAGTGGCATCAGGAGGACAATATCATCAATATCATCTTGGAACATTGGCTGGCATATCTATGAGTCATCGAAAGTTTTCTTCATCAACAACATCGTCATTCTTGAAAGAATGCCATCATCATCTGCATCAATATGTATCAGTAAAAAATGATACCTCATCACAACACTAGGCTGGCACATCATAGTACTACACTGGCTCAATGTCACAGCTGATAGGTTGGTAGCTCAGTGTCAGTCACATCTTTCTTTACGTCTAACAACTAGGTCAGAAACAAGGTATACATCATCTTGATTTACATCTAACAACTGGGTCAAAAGCAAGGAATCATATTGGTTTACGTCTAACAACTAGGTCAGAAGCAAGGAACGCATCATCATCTTGCTTTACATCTAACAATGAGGTCATAAGAAAGGAATCATCTTGCTTTACGTCTAACAACTAAGTCAGAAGCAAGGAACACATCACCATCTTGATTTACGTCTAACAATGAGGTCAGAAGCAAGGAAGCATCTTGCTTTACGTCTAACAACTAGGTCAGAAGCAAGGAACACATCATCATCTTGCTTTATGTCTAACAACAAGTTCAAAAGAAAGGAATAATCTTGCTTTACGTCTAACAAGGAGGTCAGAAGCAAGGAATCACACATCAACTTGCTTTACATCTAACAGCGAGGTCAGAAGCAAGGAATCATCTTGCTTTATGTCTAACAATGAGGTCAGAAGAAAGGAATCACACATCATCTTGCTTTATGTCTAGCAGCAAGGTCAGAAGCAAGGAATCATCTTGCTTTACGTCTAACAGCGAGGTCAGAAGCAAGGAATCACACATCATCTTGCTTTATGTCTAACAGTGAGGTCAGAAGCAAGGAATCATCTTGCTTTACATCTAACAACGAGGTTAGAAGCAAGGAATAATATATACTCCCCCTTTCAGGGAGGGTCCTTTCGGACTATACCAAGCTTATCTCTAAAGTGTTTCAAACTTTACATGAAATAGAGGTTTTGTCAACACACTAGCAACCTATTCATCCATGCTAACATACAGGAGCTTCAGTGCTCCTCTCTGCACCATGCCACGGATGTAATGATAGCGAATCTCTATGTGCTTCGACCTATCATGGAATACATGATTCTCTGTCATTTTTATGCAGCTCTAGTTGTCACATAGGATCGTGGTTGCTTCCATATCTAATTCAAATAGGCTGGTCAACAACTTTTGAAGCCATATAGCTTCGCAACTAGCAAAACAAGCGGCAATGTACTCTACTTCCACTATGCTTGAGAGCAATACTAGATTGCTTCCTACTATGCCACTGAATCATGGCTGATCCCAAACTGAAACAACATCCAGAAGTTCTTTTTCTGTCAACAATGCTTCCTGCCCAATCTGAATCAGTGTATCCACTCAATGTGGAATTATGATCTCCATCATAGCTGAGACCATTACCTATTGTACCTTTAAGGTACCTCATCACATGTTTTGCAGCCACTAGGTGAACACGTCTGGGCTCTACTAGAAACTGAATCAAGGTGTTCACGACAAAACAAATGTTTGGTCTGGTGTTCGTCAGGTACATTAGTGATCCAATAATCTGTCTGTACAGTGTGGCATCAATCAAATCTGACGAAGTATCGACCAACAACTTCAACTTTGCTTCCATGGGTGTATTCATGGGTTTGCATTCCAGCATGTTGAATCTCTTTAAGATCTCGACTGTGTACTTCCCTTGGTTAAGGAAGATCCTCTCTGAACTCTACCATACCTGAAGACCTAAGAAATAATGCATTAGGCCAAGGTCTTTCATTTCAAATTCAAAGGAAAGTCTCCTTTTTGCATTCAACGATGAGCTTTTTCTTCTCTAGTTAAGAATAAGTCATCCACATATAACAGTAAGATTACTGGCTCATTATCCATAATTTTGAAGTAGATATTTGAGTCTGCTTTACTCTTGGTAAAGCCTAAGCTTGTCAAGAAACTGTCTATACGACCATACTAAGCTCAAGGAGATTTCTTCAATCTGTATGAGGCTTTCTTCAATCTGCAGATATGAGACTTCCTGTCTTCTACCTCAAATCCTTGAGGTTGCTCTATATACACTTCCTCTTCGATGACACCATTTAGGAAAGCTGTCTTCACATCCATCTGGTGCAGCTTCCACTTCATCTTAGCTGCAAGAGCTATGATGGTCCTGATCAAAGTGTATCTGGCTACAAGAGCGAATGTCTCTTCATAGTCAATGCCTTCCTTCTGGGAAAATCCACGAGTGACAAATCTTGCTTTATACTTCTCAATACTTCCATTAGCAGCATGTTTTATTTTGAAGAGCCATCTGTAGGATACCCCATATTTATTCTTTGATCTAGGAACTATTTCCCATACTTCGTTCTTCATTATGGATTGGTATTCCTCTGTCATGGCATCTGCCCATTCTTTTCTCTGAATGGCTTCTTCAAAGAAGGTAGGCTCTTCTTCTATAAGATCACACATAAAAGCCGTATAGCTGGAGAATGGATTTGGTATTTTCACCTATCTCGAGGTTCCTTCTAGAACACCATACTTCTCTCCATCTTGAATAAGCTCTCTTTCCCAAGCAGGCTTTCTTTTATGGGAGAAGTTCATTTGAGGAGGTTCTTTAACTTCTGTTATATCATGGTCTTCAGGAGTCTCCTCATCAGGGGAAGTTACGACTTCCCTCTCTAGTTCTGCAGCTCTGGGAACTTTCCTCACAGATTCTACAATCCTGGGAATTATGGGTTCCTCTTCATATACTTATTTAATCTGGCATCTTATTGATTTCTTAAGTGATGCTTCTTCATCAACGATCACATCCCTGTTGATCTCAATGTGGTGGTGACCTGGCATGTAGATTACGAAGGCCTTGGAGACCCCACGAATATTCCCTTGTTTTATGAAGGGTCCAACTTGTTTCTCTTTTCTTTTAGGTATATGAATAAACAATGGATAGCCAAATATTTTGAGATGGCTTACCTTTGGCTTCTTTCCGGTGAACATCTCTTCCGGTGTCTTGAGCCCAAGTGTGCTATGGGATAATCGGTTATGCACATAAACAAATGTCATTGTTGCTTCTTACCATAAGAACATATGAAGATCTTGATCATGGATCATAGTCTTCACAGCTTCCAGTATGGTTCTGTTCTTCCATTCAACTACACAGTTTTTTTGGGGATCTTGATCCCAACATCTTTGCAGAAGTTCACAAACTCTTTTGAGGTATATTCTCCTCCATTATCGGACTTGAGTGTCTTAATCTTCCTTACATAAGGGTTTTCTATCAAGGCTTTGAATTCCTTGTTCTTGCTGAACACTTCAAATATATCCAGGTCTTTTACAAGAATAATCATTAATGAATGATACATAATATACATACCCATTAATGGAGGATGATGGCATTGGGCCACATACATATGAATGAATGAGTTCTAGGACTCCTTCTTCCTTGTTGTCCCTCTTTGGAAACGGGTTCTTGATGTTCTTCCCTTGTGCACATATATTGCATACACCTTCATGGTCACCTTTGAGTTCTGGTAAACTTGTGACCACTTTGCATATGTATGGTAGCACCTTGTAGTTGATGTGAGCTAATATTCTAGAGTTCACATAGATTCTTCAATAGCGTGGGTCATGGCAGCTTCTGAGTGACCCTTTAGCTTATACAAGTCACCTTCTTCTCTTCCAATGATGATTGCTTCATTTATGATCTCTTCTTTAGCATGTTTCCTTCTTCAATCTTTGTTATAGCTTCCTCATGTGACCTGGAGCAAGGTCAACAAAACAACAAGCAAGAGTAATATCCTTCTAATAATATAAAGCAATAGAACGAACAATCATCACAGTAGCTCCTTTAGAGGTATCACTTATGATTTATCTGAAGCAAAGATTAAAGGTAAGGAATACAATATGAAATGAGGTCAACACTCTCATAGTGTTGTGACCAAGCATTCTTCCATGGAAACCTGGAACTAACACACGAGGTTTCTCCTACAGAAGGTGTTAGTTGTATCAGGCAAAGTATTTACCTTTATATGCTCACATGCTATGAAGTATAATACTTTACAAAGACTGTTGTCTCAACTATAGTCATCAACTTGTCATGTGTACCTTTGAATCTTGATTAATCAAACCTAGAGCCTTGTCCTCAAGAATGAGTGCTTTCTTTTCTTCCAGGTCTCCTTCACTCAAGTGACAAGTGCTTTCTTCAACCTGTCTTTTGTACTAAGACAATACGCTATCTTGACAAAAGGTTAGGTTAGAGGATAAGCTCTATGATCAATTTTCAATTATTCTAATAATTTGATCATAGCTTCAACATGCAACACTGATAATGTAATGACAAATAGATGTATATCAGAATAATCACACCTGGGTTGCATCATTCCTATGAATGTGTTGGATCTTGAGATCCTTCTGGATCTATGGCAAGAGATCCCTTCTCCTGTAAATACTCTTTAGGGTTTAACCATTAAACATATGTAAGTACATACCTCTAATAGCATTTGTAGGCAGTGGCTCGATCTGGTAGTAGCGGTAATCATTGCCAACTCTTAAGAAAATTTCAGGGGTGATTGCAACTGGTTCTATGGCTGCAACTGCAACTGGTACTGCAACTGCAGCTGGTTCTAAGACTGCAACTGCAATTGCAACTTAGGGTTTTATGAGGAAACCCTAATTTTTCAAACTTCAAATTTTGAAAATCTGATCCAGGGGATAGATGCGCTAAGCTGAGGCAAGTTAGTTGGTGCAGTCGAAATTTTGAAAATCCAACTTTTACCCTCTCAAACTTTATCTGCGGATTTTTGGACTGGTGCTTCTAGTTTTCTGGTACTTCTGGTACTCTGGTACTTCTGTTACTTCTGGTACTCTGGTTTTCTGGTACTTTGTGAAACTAGGGTTTCACTTTTCGGGAGATCTAGCCACTGAAAAAGTGCGCTCAAGGTGCCAAAATGATCCTTGGGGGAGGGTGCAACTTTCTAGGTGGTTTTGGAGCTAAAAGGCTTCACTTTTGAAAAACCCTAATTTGCAGGTACTGCAATAGTGACGTTTTTCTCTTGCGAAATATGCTTCCTTCAGGTTGGCTCTGATACCATGTTAATGTTTTATGCCATTATTATAGTTCTTTGCATTTCAATAGATAAGAGTAACATAAGAACAAGATCACTGAGAAATACACATTCACAAGAGACACAACATTTATCCTGGGAAACTCTCCAAGGGAAGAAAACCCAGCAAAAACTTCCTTATCATAAATTGCCAATAAAATGTCAAGAGATAACTCAAACCAATACAGAAAGTCCTCTTCAAAAGATGCACCACTCTTCTCCCTCTCTCCAACTGGTAATTCACAACTTGCCTCTTAGAAATGAGCAAGTGTGTTGTGTGTCAAAGTGAGGCGCTAGCCTCTCTCTATATATACAAGTTTGGCACGTGTGAAGTGTCTTCACTGGCAGGGATGACTTCTCACTTTGGGTGGGTAAACCCACCTTTAATATATTTCTGGGTCTCAATAATAACTACTGGGGCCAACTTCTTATTCTGCCTATTACAATTGTCTATTGACCAATCCACAAAAGGGGATTTGGTCCTAATACAATAACCGACATGATCAATCCACAATGGGGATTGGTCCTATGAATAATATAACAATAATAATAAGAATACTCTTTGCAGTTACATTATTTCAACTCGAAAGGTCTAGGAAAATAGAGGATAACTTTTCACCCATAAATTGTCCATGGACAGTAAAATTTCTCATAAAATCAACAGAAGGAATTATGATAATTTATAAACTAGAATTGTACATGTTTTCATGGTTTTGTTCATATAGTTAGCCTGATAAGAGTTTTGTTGGCTGCACACTTTTGCAGATTTTTTTTCTGCCAAAACATAGCATAATATTCCTGGAGTGAAGAGAGATGGAGGATGCACAAGAGGCTTATATTCAGGAAGTTGAGGTTAGAGGAATGAATGTCCATCTGGGAATTGAAGGAACAAATTCCAATGGACGTGGAGAAGGAAAGGATGAAGACATCAATCTAGTGGAGACCATCAGAAAATTGAAGACAGATGTCCAGAGCCACAAAGATAATAATGAAAGGCTTATGAAGGCCAAAGAGTAGTAGGAAGACTTCAACATGAAGTTAATGAAAATCCTGGACAAAATTGAGAAGAAGTTAGATAAGGAGAGTGGCTCCAAAAAATCAAGAAGCCACAAGACCCCTGAGGAAAAAGAAAGATCAAGGAGTGGTAGAAGACATCATCACCACTCCCAAAAGCATTCCCATAGGAGAGCACACAATATCTCAAGTCCATCCCCTGTTAGGAAGCATAGGAGGTCTGGGGTGGATGAGTTGAAAGGAGAAATGAATAAGATCAAACCTCCTACTTTTGATGGAGAGCACAAGAAGGTTGAAGATGATGAGACATGGATGCTAGGAATGAGGAAGTACTTCCAATTTCATAACTATTATTCTCATACAGAGGGAATAATTTCCATCTATCACCTGAAAGGAAAGGCATCCATGTGGTGGGATTAGCGTGTGCAAGTACAACACCTCAGAGAGAAAAAAATGTGATGTGGAAAGAATTCAAGAAGTATTTTGAGAAGAAATACTTGACCAAGAGGTATTATGATAAAAAGTTGAAAGAGTTCTTTGAACTCAAGCTGAGAAGCATGACCATTGATTAGTATGAAAGGAGATTCCTGGAACTGATGAAGTATGTCTCCTTCATCAAAGATGAGATAGTTAAGATCTAGAGATATCTGAGTGGACTACCATCCTTCATCAGTGACAAGATTCAGTATGATGATCCTAAAAATTTGGAAGAAACCAAAAGAAGAGCTAAGTTCTTGTATGATCAACAAAAAGGAAAACCTACCTTCCAAAAGGCTTGGGAGGACAAGAAGAAGTTTAACAAATATCTGAGGAAGAAGGGGAGCAAGCCTCCATTCTTTAGAAATAATCCTCAGGGACAACCAGCTCTTAGAGATCCCAAGATGGTTGAGGTATGTGGGAAAAGGTTAAGGAAACCACCGATGCAATGTTGGGGTTGTAAAGGAGATCATAAGTATATGGATCGTCCTCACAAAGATGAAAAAGTGAGAGTTGTCCACAATGTCGAGCAAGTAGAAACAATGGAGGACATGAGAAGACGTGTGCCAAGGATCTATGCAACCCTAGACAATAAGCAAGAATAGTTTCAATCACAAATGATTGAAGTAGAAGATATGATCAATAACCATGCCCTTACTATTTTAATTGATTTAGGAGCTAGTCATAGCTATATAGATCCTAAGGTAGTGGAAATATTTCAATTTCCAAGATGCAAGCATGATAAAACTTGGTTGGTACAGTGGGCTATGGGGGCCAAGAGAAAGGTTGTTGAGTTGGTTAAGTCATGTCCATTGGGAATGAATGGGATGAATAACAAGGAAGATCTGAACATCTTGCCTTTGGGTTCATATGACTGTCTAATTGGTATGGATTGGTTGGACCAACAAAATGCCATCTTAGATTTCCGTAACAAGGCATTCACTTTCCTAGATGAGGAAGAAAACTCAAGAATAGTCCAAGGAATTCCTATGGTGGTCATTGCCCGAGAAATATCAACAATGCAATTGAAGAAGCATTATAGGAAGGGCCGCCAAGTGTATACAACTAATATGGAGGAAACACCTAAGGATAGGGTGCCAAATCTAGAAGATCAATCAGTCCTAAAAGAGTTTGAGGACGTGTTTAAGGAGATACCAGGACTACCCACAAAGAGAGATATTGATTTCTTTATAAATTTGATGCCTGGAGCAGCTCTAGTGTCAAAGACTCCCTACAAAATGAGTACTCTAGAGCCGAAGGAGTTGCAAATGCAACTTTAAGAGCTATTGAAGAAGGGGTACATATGCCCAAGTGTGTCATCTTGGGGTGCCCCAATGTTATTTGTGAAGAAGAAAGATGAGACCTTGAGATTGTGTATTGATTTTAAGTAGTTAAATAAAGTCATTGTGAAGAATAAGTATCCTTTGCCAAGGATTGATGATCTCTTCAACCAATTGAAGAATGCAAGGATATTTTCAAATATTGACCTCAGGTCAGGATACCATTATGTAAGAATTAAATATGAAGACATAAAAAAGATTGCCTTTAGAAGGAGGTATGGTCACTATGAGTTTACAATGGTGCCATTTGGGTTATCAAATGCGCCTTATGTTTTCATGTGTTTGATGAATGGTGTTTTCTCAGAGTACTTAGACAAGTTTTTCATTGTCTTTTTGGATGACATCCTTGTATAATCCAAGACATAATAAGAACATGAAAATCACTTGAAGATGGTGTTGCAAGTGTTAATAGAACACCAATCGTATTCCAAATTGAGCAAGTGCTCATTTTATCAGAACCAAATTCATTATTTGGGGAATATCATATCCAAAGAAGGGATAGCAGTGGATCTTGAAAAGATAGAGGCCATTAGAGGATGTCCAACACCCCAAAATGTGAAAGAAGTCATATCCTTCATTGGTCTAGATGGATACTATAGAATATTCATTGCAGGGTTTTCAAGGATTTCTCACCCAATCACTTCCTTACAAAGGAAAATGGTGAAGTTTCAATGGACAATAGAATGTGAAAATAGCTTACAGAAATTGAAGAACTTGTTAACCAATGCTCTGATTCTGAGAATTGCATATCCTAATGAGGACTTCATGGTTTGCATAGATGCATACAAAGAGGGATTTGGTGGAGTCCTCAGTCAGAAGGGTTTGGTAGTATGTTTTGAATCCAGAAAGATTAAGGAGCATGAAACGCTCTATGCCACTCATAATTTGGAGTTGGAAGCCATACTACATGCCTTAAAGAAGTGGAGGCACTACCTCACGGGAAAGAAATTTGAACTTAGGATATACCATAATGGTATGAGGTATTTGATTGATCAACCAACTTTAAATTCCAGGAAAAGAAGATGGTTGGAATTCTTCTGTGAGTATGACTTTGATATCAAGCACATCAAAGGAAGGGAGAAAAAGGTGGTTGATGCACTCAGCAAGAGAGTGCATGAGTTACATGTTGCAACCATTAGCATGTACCAAACAGATCTTAAACATAAGATTTCTGAAATTGCAAAAGCAGATTTACAGTACATGGAGATGGTAACAAAATTGAAACAAGATAAAGTGCAACAGAAAGCTGAAAATTCTGAATTGCGAAATGATGGAATTATCCTATACAGGGACATAATTTTTATTCCCAACTCTCTGGAATTTAAAAGTATGATTTTGAAAGAGATGGATAATGTCCCTTATGTTGGACACCCAGGATATCAGAAAATAGTGCCAACAGTGGGGAGCCAATACTAATGTCCAGGTATGAAGAAAGAAATTTTTGAGTACATTACCAGATGTATGGAGTGTCAAAGAGTCAAGGGTGAGCATAGACACCCAATTGGGTTGCTGCAACCATTACCCATTCTTGAGTGGATGTGGGAATTGGTGACAATGGATTTTATCACCAAACTCCCAAGGACAAGCACGCATCACGATTCTATCATGGTGGTCGTGGACAAGCTTACCAAGGCATCTCATTTTATTCCATTGAAAACTACTCACAAAGCAATCAATGTTGCTGATATATATATGAGGGAAGTGGCCCGATTGCATGGTATTCCCAAGACAATTGTGTCTGATAGAGACCCAAAATTCACTTCAAAATTTTGGAAGGGATTATTCAAGGGGTTCAAAACCAATTTGAACTTCAGTATAACCTGTAATCTCGAGTCTGATGGGAAGATAGAGAGGGTAAAACAAGTAATAGAAGATATGTTAATAATATATGTAATGGAAAAAACATCAAAGTGGGAAGACTATCTACACTTAGTAGAGTTTTCTTACAACAATGGGTACCAAGCATCTCTGAAGATGAGCCCATTTGAAGCACTTTATGGAAAAAAGTGCAACACTCATGTAAGTTGCAACAATCTAGCTTATAGGGCAGTGATTGGGCTAGAATTTATTAGATAAATGGAAGAGAAAATTTTGAGGATTAAATAGAATTTAAGGGCTTCCCAAGATAGGCAGAAAATCCATGCTGACAAGGGAAGAAATCACAGGGAGTTTAAAGTGGGTGAGCATGTATTCTTGAAGGTTAAGGACACCAAAAGTTCACTGAAGTTGGGAAACTCTTCCAAGTTGGAAGCTAGATATTGTGGACCATTTGAAATCCTAGAGAGGATTGGTACAATAGCTTATATGATTGCATTTCCTGCATCTATGTATGTTCATAATGTATTCCATG
The DNA here is from genome assembly GCA_009831015.1 of Picea engelmannii. NCBI lineage: Eukaryota > Viridiplantae > Streptophyta > Pinopsida > Pinales > Pinaceae > Picea > Picea engelmannii. Next base: position 88,387 of record ML808361.1, on the reverse strand, counting down.
TATCATTTCTCAATAAATGTATACCTGATGTTAATCATGTAATTGATTGGAATGTGATTCAAGTGGAGCAAGAAGGCGCTATCCAAGTGCATCTAGTACGCATTCTGGACTGAAAAATCAAACAACTTCGGAATCGAGCCATAGGGATTGTAAAGGTCTAATGGACCTATTACGATCTTGAGGACGGTATCTGGAAGCATGAGGAGGCAATGCGGGTAGAATACCCACATCTTTTTGAATATTTTGAAAATCTTATTGATATGGTGTAAAAGAATTGCACTGATGATAGTGAAAAAATCAGGGGAGGGGATTGTAATACCCCAAGGTCGAGCCCCTAATTTTTTATCATGAATTGTAAACATGTTTCATAGGATGGTGAGCCAAGTAATGATAAGATAGGAGGCTTATGTGATAGTTGGGCTAGAGATCCTAGGGTGATAAGGCCAAGAGCCTATTTTGTATATGTAAATATTCAACTTGTTAATATAAAAGCATCATTGTGTGTAGAACGACCACGATGACAGAGTATGGGGGACTAGGCTTCACTAGGCTGGGTAAGGGAGGGGGTTGAGAGGTTGGAAAAGAGGCTAAGATTAAGAAATTAAAACTCAGAGAATAATATATATTATTTTTCTAAATGTTGTAAGGAGGATATGAAGTTATCCTAAGTTCCTTTGGGGAAGGGGAACGAATTTCAAATGGAGAGGAACATGCTTCATGAGAGTCGTGTGTCATCTCAGGCACATGCAAATTTATGTGGGGATTTTGACTATTTCAAGGATCTTTTTTCCATTCCTTCCACTCATGCACGTAACTAGGAGGAAACATGAATACATGGAACTCCATTGTTGAACCCTCAACCATCCCGAACCTCTGCAACAAGTCATAACTGATATCTTGTTGAGCTTGTACCCTACGGGTTTCCTGTGTTCGTCTGGCCATTTTCCCCACGCGTTCATCCTCATGATTCTTTCCATCCCTTGTGCAGTTCACACACACAATGAAAAAGCATGCATTTAGATCCATTTTCGCCATTGTGAACCTCTATAATTTGTTGAGTCATCCCCTTTCCTAACCCAGTTTGTTCTTGTGGTTTGAAGAGGTGGGTTTTCAGGCCCGTGGTTGAAGAAGTAGGTTATCAGGACTGTGAGAAACTCTCTTCAAGTGAGAGAGTTGTTGGGGAGGTGAGTTCTCCTGGAGGGAGTCTAGTAGCAGCTACAGAGCTCTGAGAATTCATGTCTGGCCTATTGTTGGAGCCCTGGAAGGGAGGTGGATCAGTTGATGGATTGTGTGACAGTGAAGGTGTATAATCTTGGGGTGGGACAGGAATGTGGGGAATGAGACTCTGTGAGCGGTGGGAATAAGTGGCTCCTTGGAGGAAATACTTCCCGTAGACTGGTGCAACTTCTTGTTGTCCTTGCCTAGCCTAGGAATCCCTTGCCCTATGGATTCTAGTCCCATCTCAGGGGTAACCCACTGCTGAGAGTGATGAGCAACGTGGTCCAAGGATAGGAGGTTCGTGGAAGGTCTACACGCAGTTGGTGCATTAAAATTAACAAATACGTATCATTTTGTGCTTAATGGTTAAATAATGTATTTTAGTGCATGTATGTGATTCTTATAATAATATCATGTGTTTCGCTGCATGTATGTTTCATGTTATCTCTGTTTATTTATGTTAAGTTTATATGTGATTTATTCTGCAAAGAGCTCTATCTGCCATAGCTTAGCAGGTCTATGTCTGGGCATGGAAAATTTTAATTATATATAACATAGCTTAAGACCTTGTGCGTCTGAGGTAGCGTGGTCTGGCCGAGGGTGTCCGGGGGACATTACAAATTGGTATTAGAGAATTTTGTATTTTTGGAGTAGTGGCATTTTCCCCAGTGAGGGTGGACGGGGGACGTTACACAAAGTATTAGTGGAAGAGAATATTTACCTTAGTTTGATAGTATATGGGAAAACTGCACTCATGAGGAAACCAGACTTACAACCAGAGGTGTGTAAGACTCCCATCATGATGAAAATCAAGCCCTTGATTCTCATGCAGAGAAAGGTAGAAGAAAAAAAAGAAGTTTCAACAAAGCATTCAATGACAAGAAAACTTCAACAACTCCAGGTCATGAAAAATGAAAAGACATATCAAATATTCAATGTTTCAAATGTGACAAGTATGGACACATTGCGAGAAATTGTCCTACCAGGAAGAAAGGAAGACAACATGCCTCCACTACCGATGTTGATTCAGAACCACCTCAGAGAGATGAAGGCATAAAGGATGAGGTGTTCTTCTTCATTTCAACACTTTTTGGTACGGTTCCTTCTAATAGTGATATTTGGTTGATTGACAATGGTTCTTCCAGACACATGACTAGATATGGAGAACATCTTACAGATCTTGTAGTGAAAGAGTCTCATCTACATTTTGTACTTAGTGATAATGCCAGATATACTGTGAAGGGAGTTGGATCTTCTTATTTCCAACTAGATTCTGACATACCACTTCAATTAAGTGGGGTAATATGTGTACCTGGGATGAAAAGGAGCCTTGTCTATGTTTTTTCCTTAGAGGACAAAGGCTACAAGGTTATTTTCTCTGAAGAAAAATTTCTTGCATTGCACAAGAACTCAGGCATGGATTTTGCTCGGGTGATTGGTGTTCGAGAAAAAAGTTTGTACAGATTGATTGTCCGACCATTCCAGGCCTTGTTACATGATACTATCAGCTTGAGAGAGCTATGGCATAAGAGACTTGGTCATTTACATTATAGAGCCCTTCCTACTCTGGGGAATATTGTGAGAGACCTTCTAGAGATACATATTGAGCATGATGGTGTTTGAAGAGGTTGTGCTCTAAGAAAGAATGTCAAGGGGTCCTTTCCGAGAAGTGACGATTGATCCAAGGGGATCTTGGACTTGATACATATAGATGTTTGTGGACCTATGCATGTTGCTTCCTTGAGAAAATACTTGTACTATGTGCTCTTTGTTGATGCTTGAAAGAGAAACGATGAATACTATGCTTGCAAATGATTGCCAAGCTTTATTATTTAACTATATTAATAATATACTAGTAGATGGGACCCCCTTGGTTAACTTATGGCACTATGATGGAGAAGCAACACTTATAATTTGTTTTCCTATGTGAAGGTAGAAACATAGTTTTCTACAACTCATTTGTTTCAAATCATGGTTAAAATTTTTATCGTGATATCTGGTGGTTGGGTGATTAAAACATGGAGCTAAATGGTTTTGATGATCTCTCATGAAATATGATTATGATTCCTTTTTGGATGAAAGAGTTATACTCCAGTTTTGATGTTGATATTGTGTATTGTTCATTGCAAAGGTTTGGGTGATCTTAGACCTTGCTACTATGGTTATGCTCATTGTTTGAGTTGCATATTGGGTTTTGTTCCTAGTAATTTGTCATTTTAAGAAATTTGATATTGGCAAGGGGGTGGCGCACTTTGGACTATCACGCACTTTGCAAAAGTAATATGGCAAGTTTGATATTTGGTTGTATAATGGTTTTGAATATAGTCCTATGGTGAGTTGGCTTGGATCGTACTAAGAATTGAATGAGGATCTGAAGGGAGAAGCAATGTGCAGTAAATGCACGTCACTCAAACTCCCCTCAATCCCGTCACCCTAGTCATTATTGCATTTTTGGATCTGGTAGTTTTTGCTGCTCCGCCTTGCCCGGTCGTGGAAGAAGTATACAGCCTTGGTTTTCTCCTACTGCAATATTTTACAGGTATGATGTTTTCTTACTTTTCCATCCATGAGGATTTCTCTACCCTTAAATCAAATGTTGGCTCTGGTTGCTCGTAGTTTGTGTGATTCTCAAGCTGTTATGATGTTTTGGAGTTGTGTTTATGGTTGCATATTTGGTTTCCTGTGGTGGTTATTCTGAGACTGTTGGAATTAAAAGGTTGGTCATGGGTCCTTGCTGTGTGTAATTATTCACAGGGAAATGCTGAGTAAAAGTTGTGTTTTAGCCTGCATTGCCATAGTTATGTTTTTGGGTTTTGCCTCTCTGTTGAAATTGGTTATCGCAGTCTGCCTAAAATCTGGGATTTGCGAATACCCCACCTATATATTGATATTAATGGTCTCTGTAGCTAATGTACCCATGCCATATTTCGACCCTGTGGGTTCTTATGTGAACTATGATGAAATATTAGAACATTTTGTGCCTTGTATTGGAAAAACCCTCAATTGTTGTCTTTCTTGCTATAACCTCACTGTCATTGTTGCATGGTAGATGTTATACAGTATGAGAACATTGCTACCCATATATTGATGGGAGCACTATTCATGCTTTTTGGTTGGGCACAGGTTTTTATTTGGCCACTCATTATGATGTGTTGAGGAAAGTGTTGGCTTCACTTGCTTTTTTTTTTTGAAGTTGCAGTCTAGTTTTGAAGCCCATGCAGTTGAGAGAAATGTTGCAAATTATTGTTTCTATGATCAATTATGATAGGGAACTTATGGAATGAGTTGTCTGTGCCATTCAACTACCAAAATATCTGGTTGAACTGCCCATTATATCTACCACTTACTATATTTAACCCTAAACATTACATTGAAAGCATATTTACTCTAGTTTGAAGTTGATGAGAGCACCATGCTTGCTCGGTTACTTGGGCATAATTTTGTTTGGTCCTTTGCTTGGAAATTATGGAAAGAAATATGTACCCACCTATTCATTTGAAGTTATAGTCTATTGAAGCTTGTGTTCCAGATAGTGAATGTTATTTTTGGTTCAATCATTATGTTGATTGTTAAAAAAGGGGCACCTTTGTTCAAAATTTCCGAGGCTCGACTAGAGTAATAATGTCTAGAATAAATTGCATTGAACAATGGTTAAATTAATGATGGATATGAGTTGTTTGGGAACATTGTACGTGACCCTGTTGGATTTAAAGGATTACTAATGGAGTTAATGCTATGAATCATGGCTCAAGGACTATTTTTGTGTTCTTGTAGTGATTATGATATTGTTCGTCATTTCTGTTATATAATGATTATATGGTTAAAATGATCACCGTGGTTAAAAAATTTCGAGGACATCAAATAGTTTTTTGTGTAAAATAATTCGGAGGCCAACAAGCAATTTTTCAAAGAAGACATCAGTTTGGATTATTGTTTTGAGAACAAATTACTGGTTCAAATTTGAAATTATGGACAAATATAAATTTTGATTGCATTTAAGGTAGCATGTTTTGATTTGTTTCACTTGAACAATATCCATATTGATTCCCTATCATTCTATCATTTTTCTGCTAATTACACTCCCACCACGATCCTGATTTCACTTATTGCATCCATGTTCTTTGATATAAATTTAAAAATAAAATTTTGTGTGGAAGTGAAAGAAGGATAACATAGCAAGGGTTGATGATTGATATTCTTGATATTTTCATACACAGTTAAATTGTTTTGTTAATTGTTGAACACTATTTGTTTATTAATCCCCTATAATTATACCACTTTTCACTAATTACACTCCCTCCATATTTCTCATGAACCCTATCTTTCCCTGTTCACTTGACAATTAATGAATGATGTATTATGGATGCATTTGCATGTATCTTGTGTCAATTTTAGAGCCAAATTTTGATTCATATAAACAAAGTTTCATGTATGGTTTATTAAGATCTTCATTACTGAAAAATTGTTGCTGCATGATGGGATTTTTTAGTAGAGGCATCAATGGTCAGAATAATAGAGGCAGGGGAAATTGGAATTGAGGGCATAAGAGGCCTATATTTTCTATCCATTTTGATGTTAACCCGCAAGAATTGAACCAATTGTTCCAAGCTGGGTTCTTTAATTGGGTTGTCCATGGGATAATGCACCCTCGACCTGAAATACCCCCTTTATAGACTCCTCAGAATAGCCTCGACATTCTTGTTCCTCCACATGTGTCCTTACATCCTGAAGTCTCCACAAATGATGGTTGACAAGAGATCGTTAACCAGCCTGTCTCTCACCATCGTGGTTGGCCCACTATGTCCTTGCCTTTGTTAATGTTTTATGATGATATTATAGTTCTTTTCATTTCATAAGATAAGTGCATAATATAAACAAGATCACTGAGAAATACACATCCACAATAGACACAACATTTATCCTGGGAAACCCTCTAGGGGAAGAAAACCCAACAAAACTTCCTTATCATAAAAGCTTATACAAATGTTCAAGAGATAACTCAACCA
>ML808361.1:36506-76782 GCA_009831015.1 Picea engelmannii | reverse complement strand
TCAAGAGATAACTCAACCAATACATAAAATCGTCCTCCAAGAGATGCGCCACCCTTCTTCTTCTTTCACCAACTTGAAATATCACCTTGCCTCATAAGAACATGAGCAAGTGAAGTGTGTGTTAGAAGTGAGGCGCTAGCCTCATATTTATACTAATCTGGCACGTGTGAAGAGTCACCATCTGGCAGGGCCGACCTCTCACACTGGGTGGGTAAATCCACCTTTAATTAAATCTGGCCCTTTCATTATAATTGCTGGGGCCGACTTCTTATTCTTTACATTATAATTTTCCGATGACCAATCCGCAAAAGGGGATTTGGTCCTTATACAATTACCGACTTGGTTAATCCTCAATGGGGATTAACTTAATAATAAAAATAATAATAATGACATGATTAATCCACAATGGGGATTTAATCCAATAACAAAATAATAAGAATGCTCTTCCCAGTTACATTATTTCAACAGCCTTTACCACCACTTGTTAATCCCAATGTCCATATTTCTCGTACTGTTTCGCTAGTTCAGTATTCACACGCCTGTAAGAGATTGAAAATTGATATTCCCCAACCTGTGCAAGACAAGGGAAAAAAAATTGCTTACCCTTCTTCTCCCTCCACTGATTCCTAGAAATCTGTGTCTTTTCGCCTGCATTTAAAGGATGATTGCTCCCATGTGATTAGCGAGATACAACTCCAAGGGTCCAATCAACCATGAGCTACTTCAAAAAAATTTAAAGGAAACAATAGTGAAAAAGGGAAATTGCCTCACAAAGTGGAAAATATGGTTTTTAAATTATGTTTTATATGATTGTAGATGATGAGGACAATGCTTGATGGTTTTCATCAATTTTGGACAAAAAACTCTGTTTTTAATATTTTGTGGATAATGTGGATAATGTGGATATATATATTCTTTTTTGGATATGATACAAATTATTTCTGATATTTAAATATTCGTTTTAAAAGATATTCAAGGGAGTTACAAGGGTGGCATATGGTCAAAATGATTATCTTTTGTGTGTTATATTTCATGATTTAAAAGGAAAAAATGACGAGAGTCACAAGGGGTCCCACCTACCTAGTTATTATTAATTAAGACCCTTAACTATATTATTATTATTTATTGCAACTAAACTAATTAGTTAAGTTAAATCAACTAAACTAAACAAAGTAGTTGAACTACTTCAACTTATTTGGAAAGAATAAAAGTTGAATGAGAAGAAGAGACAAAAGGGAAATAGAAGGAGAAAAACAAGACTAAGGTTTTCTATTCAATTACTTGATATAGTTTTAGTTTTCATTCATTTCCGAGTTTATTCAAAGCCTAATTCTCTTCTTGACAACATGGTCTTATTGTAGACAACAAGGTTCAAGATTGAACCACACTTTTCAGACGCTTGTTTTAGAGGTGTTGATCCATCCTTGATAGTATGTGTATTATTTTATGATTGTGAATTAATTTTCATGGCTTATAAATGATATCTTGCAGAGTCAAGATGGTAGTAGTTTGTGGCAAGATGATCCAAATTATTAAGTGCAGTTTTAGTTTACTGGTAGAGTCTTTTTGTATGGTGTTCATCGGGGATCTCTAAATCAAACTTTGTTCCATTCCCTCGCAAGGGTTTTGTAAAGAGAAAAACACTTTTGATATCTCATAATGAAATAGAATCAAATTTCTATTATGTCTCATATATGTGCATTCATGACTTGGTTTCTTTTCGATTTTGATCTCCATGTTTACTTTATTGAAAAATCTTTGTATATTCTAGAAGTTTTTTTAAATTTTATTTTTGCAACATATTTAAACTATAATCAACCTCATTCCTTGTAATGAATACTTGTGGATTAAGAGAATATTTTATGGCTATAAACCTCTGGGTGACATTCCCAACTATCTTTTCCTATCCAGGCAAGATCTTAAAATGATTGATTAAGGTAATCCACACCTTTTCCTCAACATTTATTTGGCGACCATACTAGGGAGATCTTCCATATCTCTCTGGTTGATCGTATTCATAATTATCTTTGAATATCTCTGCTTTTGTTTTTTATTCTTTGACTGTTTTATTTTCCTCATGACAATACCTTCTACAAGGCAACCCAATAATGAACACAGTCTTAAAGACCAAACCAACATCTTAGAAACTACTAATACTCGGGATGAGCTTGAATGCTCATGGAAAGTAATTGAAAAAGACATAAGTATTCGTGAACGTTGGGAGGCCATGCAAAGGAAGCCTAGAAAGCATCCGTAGCTCTCTTTTTCCTAAAGTTTTTATCTCCTCTTTCATTTCATCAAATCCTCGCATCTCTAGGAGAAGAAGAGGATTGTCTCCTGAAATCACTCCTATCATTGAAATAGGAAGGTGGAAAGCTATTATGTCAACCCAACAAGGTTCTCTAAGGAGAACTTTGTCTGATTCAGCTAGTTCACCTTTCTCACCCTCACCCATCATTTACAAAATGGCATCTGTGGGTGGCTTTGGTGGTACTGGAGGTGCCTCATCATCTCAATCTTCGGCCTCATCGGTGATTGGTATTTTATATAATCATCAGGTTCCTTTCCAATCTACTACCAACCCTGCTAATATCATCAAGAAGTATGGTATTTTTCAATTCGAGCAAGATGCTACTACCACCTCGTGGCACATATCCTTTCCCTTGAACTTAGCACCTGCTACTTGTCCGTTACCAAAATTTAAAGAGAATCTACCTAGGTTTTCCGGAAATAATATAGTCACTACAAACAAACACTTGGTAGCATTCTCTAATGCATGTCACAATATAGGAGCTAATGATAATGATACTTGCATGCGATTATTTGTCAACTTTCTCGAAAGGAAAGCAATGACAATTTTTTTTTATCTCCCTCCCAAGATTCTTTCCACTTGGGAAGAGTTAGTTTATTGGTTCAATTCCACTTATGGGTAGTCTAAGAGCCCAGCCGAACAATTACAAGAATATAATAACATTGCGTATAAGGACGGTGAGACTATTAAGTCTTTTAACCTTCATTTCACCAAGTTGTATAAGAAAATTCCCAAACTTATTCGCCCCCAGAACCAAGCTGCCTTTATGCATTACTATAATGCTCTACCTTCCCCTTATCATCATAGGCTTGAAGAAAAAGCTATTGATAATCGTGATTCCTCTCTTCATACTTGTCTAGAATATGAATAAAAACTAGAAAGAACATGTCTCCCCAAGGGGTACTCTATTAAACAAACATACATGTTTTCCCTCCTACAACTTGTACATGATATGAAAAATTGGATTATAGCATATGAACGAAAGGGAAATTCCCCTTAACTTACTCCTAGGGTATCATCTTCTTCCTCAACACCTTTTTGGAATACCAATGAAAACAACTTTCATCCCAAATCCATCATGTCTCGAAGTTGGTGTAACTTTTGTAAGGAAAATCATGAAGAAAGTACTTGTGAGGTTAAGAAGAGTGCCATAGATAATATCTTTGGAAAAAATCCCGAAATTACCATTGATGTTCTAGATTGGGCAGAACTGGAAGATGTCGTGATCATAAACACTAGGAACAAATCCTATGCTTCAAAAGGAAAATATAATCCCCTTCGTACTTCTTCTAGTCCAAGCTCATCTTCGCAAGCTACCATTGTACAAGCTACCAAAACTCCTGATAGACAAGGAGTTCCCTCCCCTCTTCCTTCTTCCAAATATAACATTCTCAACCAATTGGCTAATATCAAGGCCAATGCTACTCTTCTGTACATGGTTGCCTTCCCTGAACAATAAAACATCTCAATAATTTTATGGAAGGAAAAGCTTCCACCATAGCCAATCTTTCTGAAGAGGCTAAATAAGAGGATTCTATTGCAAATAAATTGGGTGTAAATAATTTTAGACACCCTGTAAATAACCCTCTATTTTTCATTTCTGTAAAAATTATGGATAAAATATCCCATTGTTTCCTAATTGACGACGGTTTGGGTCCAAGCGTAATGAAAAATCATCATGGAAGAGCTAAGATTATCATGTACTAATGAAAATTATAGAAGCATTCTCTCATATAACAGTCTACAACAGTGAAATATAGGTGAAATCAAAGACATGACTTTAGTTCTGTGCGCACATCTTGGAATAAGGAAAACCCTCAACATCCAGGTAATTGACATGTTGGTAAGTAACTATTCTATCATCTTAGGAAGAGACTGGAAAGCCTTGATAGGTGGATATCTTTCTCTTGTCGGAAAACACATATCCATTCCTCGGAATAGAAAGAATATTATAGTCCTAAGGGAAGGACGAATCTCACTATACATAGAGAGCATTACACAACCTAATGTAAACTATGTCAAGGAAGACTTAGGAGTGTACTCCATATTTGTGGATGAGGGTGACACTGCCCTGTAACAAATTGACTTGGAGGATGGTATGTGGCACATGCACTTCGATGGATCATGCTCCAATGAAGGTAATGGAGCTGGAATTATCTTATACTCACATGTAGGTAAAATTCTCAACTTTTCTTATATGTTATAATTTTATTGCATGAATAACGTTATCGAGTTTGAAGCATGAATGCTAGGCATTGAAAATTCTTATAATTTAGGTTGTGGACACCTTATAGTTTTGGGGGACTCTGAACTTGTTGTGAATCTTGTATGTAAAATATATGCTCCTAGCAATAATTTGATGAAACACTACACCCAAGTTGTTTGTATGCTTATCTCGAACTTATTATCATTTAACATCACTCATGTTAAAAGGGAACTTAATTCAATGGTTGATAGGTTAGCTGTATTTGCAACATCTCCTACTCGACAACTTCTGCCTCAAAGACCTGATTGTACTTTTCAATATTAATATTGTCCTCACATTCCTGAAAATGTAGATTCATGGCATGTCTTCACTAGTGATGAAGGCATATGTTCTTTCATACAAAATTAATCATTTAAGCCCAAGGAGATTATATCCATGGAAAACAACAAAATTACGAAAGGCTTGACTCCTCTTGAAAGTTCGTTTGTATTGAGTGATGTAGGCAACAAAAAACCACATAAAGAATAGGAGTCAAAAAGGAAAGTGGGTGAAACCATTTCCTTGAACATTGGAACACCCTATTACCCCAAGAATGTTAAGATAGGTGCCTAATGTTCTGATGAAGAAAAGTTGAAACTTACTGATTTACTTCGTGAATTTCAATATGTTTTTTCTTTTTCATATGAGGATCTTCGTGGTTTTGATCGTGCTCTCATACAACATGCCATTCATATCAAAGAAGGGATAAAACCAATTAGGAAAAAACAAAGACCCATTCACCCTGCACTTGAAGCTACTATTAGGAAGGAGTTGGAAAAACTTTTAAAAGCTGGTATAATTTTTTCGGTTAAGTATTATGAGTGGGTTTCCAATTTGGTCCCCATTCAGAAGACAATTGGTCATATCCGATTGTGCGTTGACTTCCGTGCATTGGATAGAGCGAGTGTAAAATGCCATTTTTCTATCCCTAATGGAAATGATTTTGCGGCAAGTTGCAGGGCCACAAAAGATGTCCTTACTTGATGGTTTCTCTAGTTATAATCAAATCAAGGTAAAAAGGAATGATAGGTACAAAACCACTTTCACTACATGTTGGGGCACATTTTCTTATGAACGCATGTGTTTTGGCTTATCTAATGCAGGTGCCACCTTCCAAAGATCGATGTAGATAGCTTTTGATGATATGATCGGTAAGATTATCCAGATTTATCTTGATGACTTGACTGTTTAAAAGAACTGGTTGGATCATTTTGTCCATCTTAGAAAAGTTCTCATGTGATGTTGAAAGTTTGGTATTTCTTTAAATCCTTCTAAATCTATCATTGGTGTTACCAAGGGAAAGATCCTTGGACATATTGTTTCTGATTTGAGAATAAGAATAGATCCTAAAAGGATCGCTGGTATTTTGAACCTTCCTACCCCCACTTCCAAAAAGGAGGTTCAAGCCTTTATGGGCATTATCAACTTTGTCTGTAGATTTGTTCCTAATTTTGATTTAATGGTCAAACCAATTCATAATATTCTAAAATAAGATCTCTCATTTTCTTGCACTAAAGATGTCGAAAATGCTTTCGTAAGGATTAAGAAGGAACTCAGTTCCACACCGGTTTTGGTGAAAGAAGACTTTGAGAAATATTTTATCGTATATACTAATGTCACTGAGGAAACCATTTTTGGTATTCTCTTACAATGTGATGACCAGATTAACAGAAAACTAGTAGATTACATGAGTCAAAGTTTATCAGATGATGAATTCAAGTATTTTTATATAAAAAAACATGTTTTTTCTCTTGTTAAAGCTGTGGAGAAATTTCGCCACTTTATTCTAGGAAAGCACACACAGGTAAAAGTCCATTTTCCTGCTGTCAAGTTTTTTCTTTCACAGAATTATCTTTCAGGGAAACTTTCACATTGCCTTGCCAAGATCTAGGAGCATGATTTAACCATCATAACTTTGAAAACGATTAAGGGACGAGATTTATCCATTCACTTATATCAACATGTTGAAGAAAGTAAAGAAATTGACGAACATGATAATCCTCTTTTAGTACTATTTTACATTGAGAGTCAAACCCTTCCTATAGTTGATCCATGGTATAAAAATCTGGTGTATTACTTGCAATATCATAAATGCCCAGATGATTTATACACTCATCAAAAAATAAGGCTTCGTCTTAAATCTTCCATATATATTATTTTAGCAGACTTTTTGTTCAGAAGGTTTATTGATGTCATATTACTTCGATGTCTAAATAATGAGGAAGCACATAAATTTTTACAGGAAACTCATGGTCATATTCTGTTATTCACATAGGTGGTCACTTTTCTGCTAAAACTATTGCTTTTAAAATCATTAGAAAAGGTTATTATTGGCCCTCAATTTTTCAAGATTCTTATAAATTTTCAAGATCTTGTGACAAGTGCCAAAAATTCGTTGGGAAAGAATGCCTTTCTGCCATGCCTTTGAAACCTTTCCTCCTTGATTTTCCTTTTTTGAAATGGGTTTTGGACTTTATCAGTCCTATTAATCCTCTGTCTTCAGCAGGGTGGGTTTTTATCTTGACAACCACAAATTATTTCACTAAATGGATTGAAGTTGTCCCACTTAAACACTCATAGGATGAACAGGTAATTTATTTCCTTGAAACTAATATTTTCTCTAGATTTGGCATTCCTTTAGAAATTATTACAGACAACGGTCCTGCTTTCATTTCCACTAAGTTGACTCATTTTTTAGCTAAGTTGGGAGTCAAACATTTCACCTCATCATCTTATTACCCTTAAGAAAATGGGCAAGCTGAGTCCACCAATAAAAATTTTGTTAGTATCATAAAGAGGCTCATTGAAGATAAACCTTGTCAATGGCACACCCTCCTCACTTATGCCCTTTGGTCAAATCGCACTACTACCAAGGTAAGCACAGGTTGCACTCCCTTTCAGCTTGTTTATGGTCAAGAAGCTATTTTTCCTACTGAACTAGAACTTTCTTCTCGATGACTGATGCTACAGATCGAAGAATTAAATTCTTCTAATGTCCCTCAAAGGATAAATGCATTGTTATGTTTAGAGGAACAAAGAATGTTTGCCTTGGAAAACATAAAGAGACGACAACAAACCATGAAGAGATATTTCAACAAAAGAACAAAAGCTGTCAGGCTTAAAGTAAATGAGAAAGTCTTGCTTTGGGATTCATCCCATGCCGACAGAGGAAGACATTCGAAGTTTCAAAAATTATGGCTGGGTCTTTTTAAAATCACTTTTATCTTGGGTGCAGATTCTTATCTTCTAAAAGACTTTGAAGAACGATCATTCTCCTATAGTAATAACGGTTCCCACTTGAAACACTATGTGGAACCAGTCTAAAGGATGAATGTTGCATGGAAATCATTGTTGTATTATAGTTTCTTTTTTTGTTTCACTGTTTTGGTTTTGCTTTGTTGTTTTTCATTTTCTTCTATTTTATTTCCGTTATTTTTCTTTTGTTGTTTTTCTTTTTGTTTATCAGAAATAAACTTTGGATCAGTTTCTCCACAACGATTCTATTATGTAAGTATTGTTGATCAATAAAAATCAAGTTACACAACTGTCATGATGTCCCCCTTGTAGACATCACTGTAATTTCTTTCTACTTCTAGTATTGTTGTTAGATAGATGATTAGATTTTCATCCCTACTTTATGCTATCCCTTTCTTCCCTCCACCCTAAGATTCAAGAGAGAATACCAAAAACATTTCTCCTTAAAACAATAAACACATTCACTGTGACAAATCGAATCTTATGCATACATGAACAAACCCCTCATACGTAGCACTTTTCATGAGATATTCCCAAAATCCCGGATCACTTTTTCCCTTAAACCGCCTCACTTCCCCTATTGCATAATCATTCTGGTAAATAATTCTTTGATCTATGATTCACCTGGTCTGCAAAACCTGTCATTTTGAGTTCTTAATATGTTGGAAACAAATTTCCCTGTGGATTCACCAGTTTGTTGACGCTTGAAAGTGCAACGATGAATACTATGCTCACAAATGATTTCCAAGTTTTATTATTTAACTATATTAATAATATACTAGTAGGTGTGACCCCCTTGGTTAACTTATGGCACTATGATGGAGACACAACACTTATATTTTGTTTTCCTATGTGATTGTAGCAACACAATTTTATACAAATCATTTGTTTCAAATCATGGTTAAAATGTTTATGGTCATATCTAGTGGTTGGGTGATTAAAACATGGAGCTAAATGGTTTTGATGATCTCTCGTGAAATATGATTATGTTTCCTTTTTGGATGAAAGAATTATACTTTGGTTTGATGTTGATATTGTGTATTGTTCATTGCAAAGGTTTGGGTGATCTCAAACCTTGCTACTATGGTTATGCGCATTGTTTGAGTTGCATATTGGGTTGTGTTCCTAGCAATTTGTCATTGTTAATGTTTATGCCATTATTATAGTTCTTTCCATTTCAATAGATAAGAGAATCATAAGAACAAGATCACTAAGAAATACACATTCACAAGAGACACAACATTTATCCTGGGAAACCCTCTAGGGGAAGAAAACCCAGCAAAAACTTCCTTATCATAAATTGCTAATACAATGTTCAAGAGATAACTCAAACCAATATAGATAGTCCTCTCCAAAATATGCACCACTCTTCTTCTCCTCTCTCCAACTGGTAATTGCAGCTTGCCTCATAAGAGAATGAGAAAGTGAGTTGTGTGATAAAGTGAGGCCCTAGCCTCCCTATATATACAAGACTGTACGTGTGAAAGGTTTCACTGGCAGGGATGACCTCTCACTTTGGGTGGGTAAACCCACCTTTAATTTAATTCTGGGTCTCAATAATAACTGTTGGGGCCGACTTCTTATTCTTCCTATTACAATTGTCTGATGACCAATCCGCAAAAGGGGATTTGGTCCTAATACAATTACCGACATGATTAATCCACAATGGGGATTACTCCTAATAATAAAATAACAATAAGAATAAGAATACTCTTCGCAGTTACATTATTTCAACACTCCCCCTTAACAAGAAGGGTCTTCTTCAACAACATCAGGCAAGAGAGGTCTACATCATCAGTGGCATCAAGAGGATAGTATCGTCAATATCATCTTCAAATATTGGCTAGCATATTTACGAGTCATCAGAATTTTTCTTCATCGGCAGCATCATCATTCTCGAAAGAATGCCATCATCATCTACATCAAAATGTATCAGTAAAAATGATACCTCATCACAACACTAGGCTGGCACATCACAGTACTACACTGGCTCAATGTCACAACGGTTAAGCTGGTAGCTTAGTGTTAGTCACATCTTGCTTTACATATAACAATGAGGTTAGAAGCAAGGAATCATCTTGCTTTACATCTAACAACTAGGTCAGAAGCAAGGAACACATCATCATCTCGCTTTACGTCTAACAGCTAGGTCAGAAGCGAGGAATCATCTTGCTTTACATCTAACAATGAGGTCAGAAGCAAGGAACACATCAACATCTCTCTTTACATCTAACAACGAGGTCAGAAGTGAGCAATCATCTTGCTTTACGTCTAACAACTAGGTCAGAATCAAGGAACACATCAACATCTCTCTTTACGTCTAACAACGAGGTCAGAAGCGAGGAATCATCTTGCTTTATGTCTAACAACTAGGTCAGAAGAAAGGAATCACACAACGTCATGCTTTACATCTAACAGCGAGGTCAGAAGCAAGGAACACACATCGTAATGCTTTACGTATAACAGTGAGGTCAGAAGCAATGACTCATCTTGCTTTATGTCTAACAACGAGGTCAGAAGCAAGGAATAAATATATATACTCCCCCTTTTAGGGAGGGTCCTTTCAGACTATACCAAGCTTATCTCGAAAGTGTTCAAACTTTACACGAGATAGAGGTTTGGTAAACACGTCAGCAACCTATTCATCTGTGCTAATGTACTAGAGCTTCAAGGCTCCTCTCTGTACCATGTCGCGAATGAAATGATAGCGGATATCTATGTGCTTTGACCTGTCATGGAATACATGATTCTCTGTCATCTTTATGCAGCTTAGGTTGTCACATAGAATAATGATTTCTCTCATCTCCAAGTCAAATAGGCCAGTCAACAACTTTCAAAGCCATATAGCGTTGCAGCTAGCAAAACATGCGGCAATGTACTCTGCTTCCACTGTGCTGAGAGAAATATTGGATTGCTTCCTACTCTACCACGAGATCATGGCTGATCCCAAACTGAAACAACATCCGGAAGTGCTTTTTCTGTCAGCAATGCTTCCTGCCCAATCTGCATCAGTATATCCACTCAATGTGAAGTCACGATCTCCATCATAGCTGAGACCATAATCCATTGTACCTTTAAGGTACCTCATCACATGTTTTTCATCCACTAGATGAACATGTCTGGGCTCTACTAGAAACTGACTTAAGGTGTTCACTGCAAAATAGATGTCTAGTCTAGTGTTCGTCAGGTACATCAATGATCCAATAATCTATCTGTACAATGTGGCATCTATCAAATCTGACGAAGTATCGACCAACAACTTCAACTTTGCTTCCATGGGTGTATTCATGGACTTACATTCTAGCATGTCGAATCTCTTTAATATTTAGACCGTGTACTTCCCTTGGTTAAGGAAGATTCTTTCTGGACTCTGCCATACCTCAAGGCCTAAGAAGTAATGCATTAGACCAAGGTCTTTCATTTCAAATTCTGCAGCAAGTCTCTGTTTACGTTCAGTGATGAAATTTTCTTCTCCAGTTAAG
The DNA here is from genome assembly GCA_009831015.1 of Picea engelmannii. Lineage (NCBI taxonomy): Eukaryota > Viridiplantae > Streptophyta > Pinopsida > Pinales > Pinaceae > Picea > Picea engelmannii. The sequence continues at coordinate 65,489 of ML808361.1, read as the reverse complement.
AATAAGTCATCCAGATGCAATAGTAAGATTACTGGTTCATTATCCATAATTTTGAAGTAGAGATTTGAATCTTCTTTACTCTTGGTAAAGCCTAAGCTTGTCAAGAAACTGTCTATATGGCCATACCAAGCTCTGGAAGCTTGCTTCAATCCATATAAGGCTTTCTTCAATCGACAGACATGAGACTTTCCGTCTTCAACCTCAAATCCTTGGGGTTGCTCTATATACACTTCCTCTTTGATAACACCATTTAGGAAAGTTGTCTTCACGTCCATCTGGTGTAGCTTCCATTTCATCTTGGCTGCAAGAGCTATAATGGTTCTGATCGAAGTGTATCTGGCCATAGGAGCGAATGTCTCTTCACAGTCAATGCTTTTCTTCTAGGAAAAGCCACGAGCGACAAATCTTTCTTTATATTTCTCAATACTTCCATTGGCAACATGTTTTATTTTAAAGAGCCATTTTGATGATACCACATCCTTACTTTTTGGTCTGGGAACTATTTCCCATACATCATTATTTATTATGGATTGGTATTCCTCTATCATGGAATCTGCCCATTCCTTCTTTTGAATGGCCTCTTCAAAGCATGTAGGTTCTTCATCAAGTAGATTTCACATCAAAGTCGTGTAACTGGAGAATGGCTTTGGTCTTTTCACCTGTCTCATGGTTCCTTTTGGAACTCCATATTTCTCTCCATCTTGAATAAGCTATCTTGCCCAAGCAGGCTTTCTTTTATAGGAGAAGGTCATTTGAGGAGGTTCTTGAACTTCTGTTATATCATGATCTTCAGGAGTCTCCTCATTAGGGGAAGTTACGACTTCCCTTACAGGTTCTGCAGCTCTGGGAAATTCCCTCATAGATTTTGTAGTCCTAGGATTTACAGGTTCCTCTTCATACATTTCTTCAAGCTGGCATCTTCTTGATTTCTTAAGTGCTACTTCTTCATCAAAGGTCATGTCCTTGCTGATCTCAATATGGCGGTGACCATGTATGTAAATTCTAAATGCCTTGGATACCTCACAATATCCCACAAATATTCCCTTCTTTTCGAAGGGTTCCAACTTTTTTCTTTTCTCTTTCGGTATATGAATAAACACTGGACAACCAAATATTTTGAGATGGCTTACCTATGGCTTCTTTCCGATAAAAATCTCTCCAGGGGTCTTGAACCCAAGTGCACTATGGGATAATTGGTTCTGCACATAAACAACTTCCATTGCTGCTTCTTCCCATAAGCACATAACAAGATCTTGATCGTGAATCATGGTATTTACAGCTTCCATAATTGTTTTTTTCTTCCTTTTAGCTACACTGTTTTGTTGGGGATTATAGGGAGTAGTGAGTTCCCTCTTGATCCCAACATCTCTGCAGAAGTTTACAAACTCCTTTGAGGTATATTCTCCTCCATTATCTGACCTGAGTATCTTAATCTTCCTTTCAGAAAGATTCTCTATCAAGGCTTTGAATTCCTTCATCTTGCTGAACACTTCAAATATATCCAGGTCTTTTTACAAGAATAATTATTAATGAATGATACATAGTATGATGGCATTAGGCCACACACGTCTGAATGAATGAGTTCCAATACTCCTACTTTGCTGCCCCTCTTTGGAAAGGGGTTCTTGATATTCTTCCCTTGAGCACATCCATTGCATATGCCTTCTTGATCAACCTTGAGTTCTGGTAAACTTGTGACAACTTTGGATGTGTATGGTAGTGCCTTGTAGTTGATGTGAGCTAATCTTCTAGAGTTCACATGGATTCTTCAATAGCATGGGTCATGAAAGCTTCTGAGTGACCCACCTTCTTCTTTTCCACTGATGATTTCTTCATTTATGATATCTCCTTTAGCACATTTCCTTCTACAACCTTCGCTATAGCTTCCTCATGTGAACTAGAGCAAGGTCAACAAAACAACAAGCAAGAATAATATCCTTATGATAATATAAAGCAATAGCACGAACAATCATCACAGTAGCTCCTTTAGAGATATCACTTATAATTTATCTAAAGAAAATATTAAAGTTAAGGAATACAATACGAAAATGAGGTCAACACTCTCATAGTGTTGTGACCAAGCATTCTTCCATGGCAATCTGAAACTAACACACAAGGTTTCTCCTAGAGGAGATGTTAGTTGTATCGGGCAAAGCATATACCTCTATATTCTCACATGCTATCAAGTATAATACTTTACGATGATTTCTATATCAACTAAAGTCATCAACTTGTCATGTGTACCTTTGAATCTTGATTAATCAAACCTGGAGCCTTTTCCTCAAGAGTGAGTGCTTGTTTTTCTTCCAGGTCTCCTTCACTCAAGTGACAAGTGCTTTCTTCAACCTGTCTATTGTACTAAGACAATACACTATCTTGACAGAAGGTTAGGTTAGAGGATAAGCTCTATGATCAATTCTTCTAATAATTTGATCATAGCTTCAACATGCAACATTGATCAAGATAATTTCATAACAAATAGATGCATATTAGAATAATCACACTTGGGTTGCATCATTCCTCTGAATGTGTTGGATCTTGAGATCCTTCTAGATCTATGACAAGTGATCCCTTCTCTTGCAAATACTCTTTAGGGTTTAACCATTAAACATATGTGAGTACATACCTCGGATAGCATTTGCAGGTAGTGACTCCATCTGGTAGCAGCGGTAATCATTACCAAAAACTTCAAGGGTGATTGCAACTGGTTCTACGGCTGCAACTGCAACTGGTTCTGAGAATGCAACTTCAATTTAGGGTTTTATGAGGAAACCCTAATTTTTCAAACTTCAAATTTTGAAATTATGATCCAGGGGATAGATGCGCTGAGTTGAGGCGAGTTAGTTGGTGTAGTCATAATTTCAAAAATCCAACTTTTACCTCGTCAAATCTGATCTGCGGATTTTTGTACTGGTGCTTCTGGTACTTCTGGTACTGGTTTTCTCGTACTTTTGGTACTTTTGTGAAACTAGGGTTTCACTTTCTGGGAGATCCAACCAATGAAAAGGTGCACTCTAAGTGCCAAAATTATCCTTGGGGGAGGGTGCAACTTTCTAGGTGGTTTTAGGGCTGAAAAGATTCACTTTTGCAAAACCCTAATTTTTAGGTACTGCAATAGTGACATTTTTCTCTTGCGAAATATGCTTCCTTTAGGTTGGCTCTGATACCATGTTAATGTCTATGCCATTATTATAGTTCTTTGCATTTCAATATATAAGAGCATCATAAGAACAAGATCACTAAGAAATACACATTCAAAAGAGACACAACATTTATCCTGGAAAACCCTCTAGGGGAAGAAAACCCAGCAAAAACTTCCTTATCATAAATTGCTAATACAATGTTCAAGAGATAACTTAAACCAATACATATAGTCCTCTCCAAAAGATGCGTCACTCTTCTTTTCCTCTCTCCAACTAGTAATTGCAGCTTGCCTCATAAGAGAATGACCAAGTGAGTTGTGTGATAAAGTGAGGTGCTAGCCTCCTTATATATACAAGAATAGCATGTGTGAAAGGGATTCACTGGCAGGGCTGACCTCTCTCTCTGGGTGGGTAAACCCACCTTTAATTTAATTTTGGGTCTCAATAATAACTGTTGGGGCCGACTTCTTATTCTGCCTATTACAATTGTCCGATGACCAATCCACAAAAGGGGATTTGGTCCTAATACAATTACCGACATGATTAATCCACAATGGGGATTAATCCTAATAATAAAATAACAATAATAATAAGAATACTCTTCGCAGTTACATTATTTCAATAGTAATTTGAAGAAATTTGATTTTGGAAAGGGGGTGGTGCACTTTGGACTATCACACACTTTGCAAAAGTAATATGGAAAGTTTGATATTTGGTTGTATAATGATTTTGAATATAGTGCTATGGTGAGTTGGATAGTAGTCTTGGTTCGTACTAAGAATTTAATGAGGATCTGAAGGGAGAAGTGACATGCACTAAATGCACGTCACTCAAAATCCCCTCGATCCCATCACCCTAGTCATTCTTGAATTTTTGGCTCTGACAGTTGTTGCTTCTCCGCCTTACCCGAGCGTGGAAGAAATATACAGCCTTGGGTTTTCTCCTCGCGCAATCTTTTACAGGTGTGATGTTTTCTTACTTTTCCATCCATGAGAATTTCTCTTCCCTTAAATCAAATGTTTGCTTTGGTTTCTCGCGGTCTGTGTTATTCTCAAGATGTTATGATGTTTTGGAACTGTGTTTATGGTAGCATATTTGGTTTCATGTGGTGGTTATTCTGATACTGCTGGCATTAAAAGGTTGGTCGCAGGTCCTTGCTGTGTGTAAATGTTCACAGGGAAATGCTGAGTAAAAGTTGTGTTTTAACCTGCATTGCCATATTTTTGTTTTCTGGTTTGGCCTCTCTATTGAAATTGGTTATCGGAGTCTACCTAAACTCTGGGCTTTGTGAATACCCCACCTATAGATTGACATTACTGATCTCTGTGGCTAGTGTACCCACACCATATTTTGACCCTGTGGGTTTTTATGTGAACTATGATGAAAGATTAGAACATTTTGTGCCTTGTCTTGGAAAAATCCTCAGTTGTTGGCTTTCTTTCTATAACATCACTGTCACTATTGCATGGTATATGTTATACAATATGAGAACATTGCTACCCATATTTTTATGGGAGCTCTATTTGTGCTTTTTGGTTGGGCACGGGTTTTTATTTGTCCACTTGTTATGTTGTGTTGATGAAAGGGTTGGCTTCACTTGTTTTTTTGGACGTTGCAGTCTATTGTTTGAAGCCCATGCAGTTGAGAGAAATGTTCCAAATTATTTTTTTTGTGATCAATTATGATAGCGAACTTATGGAAGGAGTTGTTTGTGCCATTCAACTGCAAAAATCTCTAGTCGAACTGCCCCATTGTCTCTACCACTTACTATATTGAATTCTAAACATTACATTGAAAGTGTATTTACTCCAGTTTGAAATTGATGAGAGCATTGTGCTTGCTTGGTTACCTGGACACAATTTTGTTTGGTCCCTTGCTTGGAAATTCTGGAAACAAATCTGTACCCACCTATTCATTTGAAGTTACAGTCTATTGAATCTTGTGTTCCATATAGTGAATGTTATTTTTGGTTCAATCATTATGTTGAATGTTAAAAAAGGGGCACTTGTGTTTGAAATGTATGAGGCTCGACTAGAGTAATAATGCCCAGAATAAATTGCATTGAACAATGGTTAAATTAATGATGGATATGAGTTGTTTGGAAACATTGTGCATGACCCTGTTGGAATTAAAGGATTACTAATGGAGTTGATGTTATGAATCAAGGCTCAAGAACTATTGTTGTATTCTTATAGTGATTATGATGTTGTTCATCATTTCTGTTATATAATGATTATATGGTTAAAATGATCACTGTGATTAAAAAATTCTTGGTACACTAAATAGTTTTTTGTGTAAAATAATTCAGAGACCAACAAGCAATTTGTCAAAGAAGACATCAATTTGGATTATTGTTTTGAGAACAGATTACTGGTTAAAATTCAAAATTATGGACAAAGATAAATTTTGATTGCATTTAAGGTAGCATGTTTTGATTTGTTTCACTTGAACAGTATCCATATCGATTCCCTATCATTCTATCATTTTTCCGCTAATTACACTCCCACCATGATCCCAATTTCACTTATTGCATCCTTGTTCTGTGATATAAATTTAAAAATAAAAGTCAGTGTGGAATCGAGAGAATGATAACATAACAAGGGTTGATGAATGATATTGTTGATATTTTTATACACAGTTAAATTGTTTGGTTAATTGTAGAACAATATTCGTTTATTGATCCCCTATAATTATACCACTTTTCACTAATTACACTCCCTCCATATTTCCCATGAACCCTATATTTCCCTGTTCACTTGATAATTAATGAATGATGTATTATGCATGGATTTGTATGTATCTCGTGTCAATTTTAGGGCTAACTTTTGATTCATATAAACAGAGTGTCATGTATGGTTTAATAAGAGCTTCATTACTGAAAATTTGTTGTTATAGGATGAGATTTTTCATTAGAGGAAGCAATGGTCAGAATAACATAGGCATGGGAAATTGGAATCGGGGCCATAAGAGGCCTAGATTTTCTATCCATTTTGATGTTGGCCCGCAGGAATTGAACCAGTTGTTCCAAGATGAGTTCTTTAATTGGGTTGGCCATGGGATAATTCACCCTTGACCAGAAATACCCCCTTTCCATCCTCCTCAAAATATCCTCAACATTCTCATTACTCCACATGTGTCCTTGCACCCTGAAGACCCCGCAAATGATGGTTGGAAATAGATAGTCAACTAGGTTGTCTCTCACCATTGTGGTTGGCCCACTATGTCCTTTCCTTTACCACCACCTGTTAATACCAATGTCTATATTTCTCGTACTGTTTTGCCAGTTCAATATTCACACACCAGTAAAAGATTGAAAACTGATATTCCCCAACCTGTGCCAAACAAGGGAAAAGTAGTTGCTTCCCCTTCTTATCCCTCCACTGATACCTCAAAATTTGTGTCTTCCCACTTGCATTTAAGGGATTATTTCTCCCATGTGATTAGCGAGATACAACCCCAAGGTTTCAATCAACCACATGATACTTCAGAAAAATCTAAGAGAAACAACAGTGAAAAAAGGAAAATTGCCTCACAAAGTGGCAAATATGGTTTTTAAATTATGTTTTATATGATTGCGGTTGATGAGGACAATGCTTAATGCTTTTCATCGTTTTTGGACAACAAGCTCTGTTTTTGATATTTTGTGGATAATGTGGATATATATATTATTTTTTGGATATGATATGAATTATTTCTGATATTTAAATATCCATTTTAAAAGATATTCAAGGGAATTACAAGGGTGGCATATGGCCAAAATGATTACCTTTTATGTGTGATATTTCAAGATTTAAAAGGAAGAAATGAAGGGAGTCACAATGGGTCCCACCTACCTAGTTATTATTAATTAAGACCCTTAACTATATTATTATTATTTATTTCTCCTAAACTAATTAGTTAAGTTAAATCAACTTAACTAAAGAAATTAGTTGAACTAATTCAACTTATTTGGAAAGAATAAAAACTGAATGAGAAGAGGAGACAAAAGGGGAATAGAAGGATAAAAACAAGACTAAGGTTTTCTCTTTAGTTACTTGATATAGTTCTAGTTTTCATTCATTTATGAGTTTATTCAAAGCCTAATTCTCTTATTGACAAAGAGGTCTTATTGTAGACAACAAGGTTCAAGACTGAACCACACTTTTCAGATGCTTGTTTCAGAGGTTTTGATCCATCCTTGATAGTCTGTGTATTCTTGTCTATTTGTGAATTAAGTTTCATGGCTGATAAAGGATATCTTACAGAGTCAAAATGGCAGCAGTTTGTGGAAAGTTGATCCAGATTATTAATTTCAGTTTTACTTTACTGTCGGAGCCTTTTTGTATGGTGTTCATCGGGGATCTCTAAATCAGACTTTGGTCCATGCCCTTGCAGGGGTTTTGTAAAGAGAAAAAAACTTTTGATATCTCAGAATGAAATAAAATCATATTGTTATTATGTCTCATATATGTGTATCTGTGACTTGGTTACTTTTCGCTTTTGATCTCCATGTTTACTTTATTGCAAAATCTATGTATATTCCATAAGTTTTTTTAAATTTTATTTTTGCAACATATTTAAAATATAATTATCCTCAGTTATTGTAATTAGTACTTGTGGATTGAGAGGATATTTTGAGGCTATAAACCCTCAGGTGACATTCCCAACTATATTATCCTAGCTAGGCAATATATGAAAATGATTGAGTAAGGTAATTCATATCTTTTCCTCAACACTCTTCATCAAATATCACTCTCGGAAGATGTGGATTTACTTCTTAAAGACCAACGATGGAGTCCTTGCGAGATTTCAAGAGCTTAGAGCTCAGGTTGAGAACCTGACCAAGAGGAAGATCAAGGTGTTGAGATCAGATAATGGAGGAGAATACACCTCCAGGGATTTCAATGATTTCTGTATTGAATCAGGGATCAAGAGGGAGTACATTGTTCCTTATAACCCTCAACAGAATGGGGTTGTAGAGAGGTAGAACAGATCCATTGTTGAGGAAACCAAAGTGATGATACATTATCAGAATCTACCTATGATTTTGTGGGTAGAGGCATCCATGACACATGTATATGTTCATACCATGAGTCCTCATAATATTATGAAGAGCATGATTCCTGAAGAATATTTCATCGGAGTGAAACTTGAGGTTGGACACTTCAGGATATTTAGGTTTCCAATATAAATTCATGTACCCAAGGAAAATAGGACCAATCTAGACCCTTCAGGAAGAAAGGGTACATTTGTGGGGTACAATGAATCTTCAAAGGCATACTGGTTATACATCCATGGTCAAAGACAAATCGAGGTTAGTAGAGATGTCACCTTTGAGGAAGAGATAGCCTTCTGAATATCCAGAGAACCTCATATGGATATTGACAGCGAGAAGAAATAAGAGACAATACCTTCTTCCCCTTCAACAGTTCAGAGGGAGACAATTATTGATCTAGTTGATCCAGTTGATCTCATAGCTCTAGTTGATGTTCCCAGAGACATTGCAGTAGGCCAGAAGAGGCCTGCATGGGCTTGACAGACTTTGCAAGAGGCAGAGGGACATGCATCTCCTCGTGGTACATTTAGAGAGAGCAAGATACCACATAAATTTTTGAGCTATGTTTCAGCTATGAGCCACATCATTATACTGATCCTTCTTGTCATGGAGAAGCAATAAGTCATCAGGTTTGACAAGATACCATGACCTTAGAGTATCAGTCCATCATGAAGAATGATGTGTGGGATATTATTTTGAGACAGAAAGGGAAGTTTGTAGTAAGTTACAAGTGGATCTATAAGATCAAACATGCAGCTGATGGAAGTGTCGATAAGTACAAAGTGAGATTTGTGGCTAGAGGATTCTCTCAGGTGGAGGGAGTGGATTATGAGGAGACATTTGTTCATGTTTCCTAATACACTTATATCCGTACAATTATTTCCCTTACCACATCCATGGGTTGGAGACTACATCAGATGGATGTGAAGACAATCTTTCTCAATGGAGAGATTGAGGAAGAAGTTTACATCGAGCATCTAGATGGACTCGTGATACATGAGAAGGAGTCTCATATGTGCATATTGAATAAATCCTTGTATGGACTAAAGAAGGAACCTCGTGCATGGTATGAGAATATTTACGGATACTTGATGAGTTTGAGCTTCAACAATAGTGTTGTTGGCCCCAACCTATACTACAACATTGTTGATGATGAGTGCCTGATTTTGGTCCTATATGTTGATGACTTATTCCTCACCGGTTCAGAAATCCTTATTGTAGAATGTAAGCGTGCATTGCTTATGAATTTGAGATGAAGTACCTTTGTATGATGCACTACCTCTTGGGACTAGAAGTTTGGCAAAGGACTTATGAGATTCTCCTAAGTCAGGGTAAATACATAGTGGAGATATTGAAGAAATTCAGGATGACAGACTACAAGCCCATGGTTACACCGAGGGTGATGAATCTGAAGAAATTGAGTGAGACTTCTTTCGATTCAGGTGAGATTGATCCACATATTTATAGACAACTGATTGGATCATTGATGTATCTGGTTAACACCAGACATGATATATGCTATCTAGTGAGTTTACTCAGTCAGTTTATGAGTCAGCCAAGACAGACACACTGGATAGCAGTGAAACATGTGTTGAGATACTTACGAGGAACAATTGGTTATGGATTGAGATATGCCTCTGGTGTAGACATGATATTGTAGGTATATGTCGATGCAAATTGGGAAGGAAGTGCAGTGGACCGGAAGAGTACCTCCAGTTCTTGTTTTACTTTGGGATCTACAATGGTTTCCTGGTGCAGCAGGAAACATACTTCTATGGCTTTGAGTACTACATAAGTAGAGTACATTGCATTATGTGTGGAAGTTTGCGAAGCAGTGTGGATTTGCAAGATCCTTGCAGACTTATTTGGACATGAGATGGATTCCACCATTATCCATTGTGATAACCAGAGATGTGTGAAGCTCTCATATAATATTGTGTTTCACGATAAATCAAAACACATCGAGATCAAATACCATTACATCATAGATATGGTGCAGAGGAAATCAGTACATGTGTAGTACCTTTCTACGCACAAGAAAGTTGCAGATGTTTTCACCAAACTGCTTTCCGGGATGAAGTTCGAGTACTTCCGTGAGAGACTTGGCCTGGTGGGGAATGCCTCCCTAGCTGAGAGAGAGTGTTGATGATTGCAGCTTCATGAGACATTCTCCAGATTGTACTCCTCTTGACTGAGTTGACATGATTTGTGAGAAAGCCTATGTGATAGGTGAGTCGTACTCCTCTGGATTGAGTTGATATGACTTGTGTTGGTCTCTTTTTGTGCTCCTCTAGACTAAGTTGAGATGACTTGAGATGGTATCCTGTCGTACTCCTATGGACTTAGTTGAGTTGACTTGATATGGATCTCTAGTTCGTAGTCCTATGGATTTAGTTGAGTTTATCTATTGAGAGTGACTTCCCTTTTGGTTGAGCACATGTGGACTTGTCCCTGGTGGAAGAGTACTAGAGGATGTGTGTGTGAGACCCCTTGCTATATTGTCAAAGAGTAAGACTATTGTGAAACCCTAATTTTTATTTTGAAGGGTACAAGTCGGCCCTACTGTGTAAAGATAATTAATATTATTTGAATGATTAATTATATTATTGAGTTGTACAAGTCGGACCTATTGTTCCAATAGACACATCTATTTGATGAGTTAGGTCATGTATTTATTAGAGATATACATCCCCATTGTGGATCATATCTCATTCACTCAACGCTTAACTCGGTGAGCTGAAATTTGGTGCACACTCTTTTCTATGCACTATATTTCTTGGTTATAGAGAACCCTCTTGTGTGCCTAGGATTTTATGTGGAGAGGGTTCTTCTCTTGGCATTATAGTAAAGGGTTGATGGGTTTTTCCATTGTTTGAGAAGGGTTTTCCTAGGATAACTTCTTGTGACTTGTGCATGGTTATTCTTATTGTGATATTGGTTACTATAGCTATTGTGTTGCTACATTGTTTATGGTTCAATTTCATGCTAAATTGAAAATAAAATACATGTACTTGAGCCATCATTAAAAATTTAACACTTTTGAGGTTTTTGTGTCAATTTTTGGAGATTTCTATTTCTCCGTTATCTTTTTGGTACATTAAACACTTATGATGTTGATTCAAGACTTCTACTATCTTTCAATATTGATCCATTTGAGCGGTTACTATACCACTTGGAGATGAGACATTCTAGACTTTGTTCCTTCCTTCTTCTCTTGTTAACTTGGGTAAGTGCTTAATCCATCACTTTTTTTTTTCTCTTGGTTCCTTGGCAAGGGTTTTAAGTATTTTATTAAAGTTATATTTGATTTTATTAGTGAAGGTTGTTTCCTTTGAGGAATCCCTTCTTGTAGACCTTGGTCCGCTTAGCCAATCTTGATTAGGTTGGAGATTATTCTTCCTTTACGGTTCTAATATCTTACCTTGTTCCTTAAGATAGAAGTGGACAATTATTAAAAGGGCATACTTCTTGACCCGATAAGTCCTAATTGGATAAAAAAAGGCACTAGTCCTATATCCAACAACCAACGAAAAATCCCTAAGAAAATAAAATAAAACAAAATTTATTGTTCAATAAGAACTCTAACGATGAAAATCAAATAAAATAATTTATTTGGATTTCATTTATTATCTAGTGTAAAGTTAATCGATTATTTCATTCTAGAAATTATTCAGAGGGTTTATGCTTGTTTTTTATCTCTAACCCTAAGGAGGAAAATCATCCTTACTGGATCGAGATTTAAGGTGTTATCTAACATTATTTGGGTTGATTTAAGGTGATTCTCAAATCTGGAAATTAGATTGTAGCATTAAAAATCACATTTGGTGAAACCCTTGTTAGAATAATAGGTGTGCTCATTTCACCATATACAATATAGAAATATTTTCACCCAACCATAAGCATAAAGGCCACCCCTGAGCACCTTAACTTGACAGATAGAACAATTTCGGAAGAAAACCCTAGAACCAATAGCCAACAAAGGTAGCATACCTCTCTCCAAATCTAGCGTACCAAGCGTCAGAGAGTCCAAACCATAACCAAGAAGAAATTACAACCATAACCAAAGACCAAGTCACCATTGTAGCAATTGTAGCTCTCCTCCAGTCATGTAAACCACTTGTCCTTATGAAGTTGTGAGAGTGAGCGTGTCAAATGAGCTCTAGGCCCTCTTATTTATAATCATCCAAGTGACCTAACTAGGTCAACTTCTACTTCTGGAGGATAATAATTTAATATAAATTATTATCTTGAGCCGACTTGTCTTCTAAGGTTATTTCCTAACCTTCTAGGGTTTCTCTTTCTTCCCAAAATATTATAGACTCATCAAAGGTTACATGTAGAGGTTAATACCTCCCACAACTACCATAATATCAACACTCCCTCCTATATAGGGAGGTATTAAAGGAAATGGTCTAAATAAAAAACAAACCATTCAATCGGTAGCATCATCATAGCCACACATTCTATCTCATGATCAAATCACAAGAACCATCATCAGTATCCAACTAGATAGTCTCCATGGCAATCAGAACAATGCCATCCAATAGAACACAATTGTGTCTATTCATAGTAGTATACAACTACTATCTGTTAGCACAAGATTGGTTTATGCCTCAACGTTTCATAAGTGGCGCTACCTAATATTTCACAGAGAACAAAATCTACATTTCATTATTCATTTTGGCAAATGAATACAATTGTTATGGGATTTTTATTTATTTTGGGGAAAATTGAAATTATATTAAGTTATTCCCAATCTCAAAGTTTTCAAAAATCAAATCACCCATGGATTTAGGCTACCGAATTGCATGCAGAAACAGAGTCGGGCGCTACCTATAGGCGTTGCGTAATATTCTCGCAGAGGCTAAATTGTGCAGAGTTATTCTGCCAATTTTGAGTCACTAATTTAAAACTTGGGTTATGAGTAGTTGAGAATGTATTTTTGAAAACTAGAGAAGGTTTTTGTTCATAACATTCCAAATAACAAAAACCTCTCTCAGTTTTTCAAAATGTGTTTAGGTTTGAGATATATTGGATATAGAAGTGGCACTACGTACTCTACACAGTGGCACTGCGTACTCTTCACAGCGGCGTTGCCTAATTTCTTGTAGCAGTCACGATTTTGATATTCGCCTTGTTGGGAGGTTGCCACATGTCAAGGAGAGTTCGAATGGATTCTCAATGATCAGTTAGATATCAAGGGACACATGCACCTAAGATTTAGCTCCAACAAAGGCCTCATACATGAGGTGGAAATAATTTATTAATGACTTCCAACAAATTCCTGAAAATCAACAGTTTGTTGGATTTTTGTCTCTTTGATTGTTGCCACCTATCTCCTAGGATTAGAATCCAATGGAGGAGATAGGATTCGACCTCCTACGGTTATTTGGATGCTATTTTATATTTAAGGAAGGAGAGAGTTCTTGGAGAAGGGTTATTCATGAGAAAGAGAGATGAGAGAGATGTAGGAGGCACTTTGCCTGTGATCATTGTAACCCTGAGGGTATTTTGTTTTTGTAAACATTTATGTTATTGAAAGTTCATGATATATGTGTTATCAGATTGTATCTCTTGTTTTCTTTCCCAATTTGTCTTCTTACTTGAATGAATTGTGCACCTTGAGGATCATGGTTGCCTTTGATTAATGGATTCTTGAGCATCTGAGGATCTGATGTATTTTTCCTATTAGTCATTGTTTATAGTCAAGTACCTTGAAGTCATTTATGTAGAGAGGATCTTTGCCTTATGGATGTTCTTCTTTGTGTTATAATTTTCTTCCTCTATTCAATAAACCTTTATCTGATATGTATATTGATTGCATTTAATGAGCAGGGTGTTTGCTTGACTCCATAGCCCAATGGTCCATCATTGATTTACAATAGCTTACTGTCCTTCCCCTTGTTTTTTTTTCTTAATCCACAAAACCAATCAAGCATTTTTATTTCTATGTTACCAAGCTTACTCTCATTTGCAGTCTGGGAGTGACTCTTGGAGTGCTAACATAAATGGCGCCATTGTCGGGGACGAATTTGAGCAGATTGAAAAGCTCCCTAGGAAGAACAACAATACACAGCTCCAGCTTTAGATGGTGACTAAAGTTGGACACCTTCGAGATTGCACATTCACCAAGGCAACTTCGTTTTTTATAATCTGTTGGTGAATCCACTAGAATGAGACCGATTAAATGGCTATGAAGGCTATCTTGGTCAGGAGGTTTGCCCCACTCAATTTCTCAGCTATAGAGGATTATCCACATCCTGTGCCTCTTATTGATGAATGGCAAGATCCACTGCCTAGATTTTATGAAGGTAAGGATGAAAGCCATGTTGAGCATGTTCATGAATTCCATGCTTTGATGCAGTAGCTCGAAATCCATCATGAAGATATATTGATGAAAATGTTCATGTATTCATTGGATGGGGATGCATGCAAATGGTATTTCTCGTTACCCTCTTCCATCATTTCATCCTTGAAGGATTTCCACAGAGTATTCAATGAACACTACAAAATTTCTATCCCTCTGAAATTATTTGTCATAACTGTCGTGAGGGATATGTATAATGTGCTCAAGATTTGTTAGATTTCTCTATTGATTATAAAGATGAAAATTATTTTATTCACTGTCCAAATGAAGATAGGAATGAACCTCTTTCTCTTTCTTATTCCTGTGAAGAAAGTCTTCCAGATATCAGTCATGATTGTACTAATGATTGCATGGATTCATTTGAATTATATCATGTACCTTATGCATCTGATGTCTTTGATTCGAAAGAAGAACCAATTGTAGAAGAGGATCTTTCTCTTTTCCTGCAAGAGGTTTCCCGTGATATATTTTCACCTAAGATTGAAGAGAGAGATCGGGGGATTGTTCATTTTTTTGTGCAAGACCAAGGAGCCTTGGGATCACCTATCTTTGATGAATACTCTGATGAAGATGAGCATACCCATTTTGATGATTTGAGGAGCAGTCAACCGAGTTATGATAGTTATGAATATGATTATGATGGACAACAGTGTTTTGAAGAAATCAGCTATCAGGAAACTGCTGAAGACATTCAATAGTCATCTCTACAAATCAATGATCCCACATGCACTATATTTGAACCTGGATCTGCAAACAATAACAAACAATCTATCATTAGCAGTAAATTAAGTTTGCAGCCATGTTCATATTTGCAGGTAGTTGGAGGTGGCAGCCATTCTCAGGAAAAAATATGTGCAGATACTTTTCCATCTTCAACTAAAACAACAACAAGAGGTATTTGTTTACAACTTTATTGATCCATTTGATAATTATATGGAGTCTTTGAGAATATTGAATGTCAGATCACTTTTGTTAAACGAAGGATGGTTTTTCTTCTATTTTGAAATGCATTTATGTAATCTTCGGGTTCCTGCATTCATCTTTTTCAGATCAAGTTATTCACTAGTCACTCAGATATTTGTATGGCTTCATTGGAAGCATGATCTTACTTAACCAAGAAGTAGCATGCTTGATTAGAGTAGGAGTAGGAAGAAATAATCTCATTTTTGAGCATTTCCTTTTTGTCAGTTTTTAGCATTTGTTTTCAGCATACAGTCATATGAGTTTCAAATAAGGAACAAAGGTGCTTTCGAGTACAGAGGTTTTCTGGGACAGAGTTAAAGATGGACAAGGCATGGGTCTACAAGTTCTTGGCAGATCACTGGGAGCATGCCATCCCCCATGGAGCCTATGTTAGCAAAAGATTGGTTTATGCCTCAGTGTTGCATAAATAGCGCTACCTAATATTTCATAGAGAACAAAATCTGCATTTCATTATTCATTTTGGCAAATCAATACAATTGTTATGGGATTTTTATTTATTTTGGGGAAAATTGAAATTATATTGAGTTATTCCCAATCTCCAAGTTTTAAAAAATCAAATCACCCACGGATTTATGATACCGAATTGCATGCAGAAACATAGTCGGGCACTACCTACAGGCGCTGCGTAATATTCTGGCAAAGGCTAAATTGTGCAGAGTTATTCTGCCAGTTTTGAGTCACTAATTTAAAACTTGGGTTATGAGCAGTTGAGAATGTATTTTTGAAAACTGAAGGAGGTTTTTGTTCATAACATTCCAAATAACAAAAAAATCTCTCAGTTTTTCAAAATGTGTTTAGTTTTGAGAGATATTGCATATATAAGTGGAGTTGTGTACTCTGCACAGTGACGTTGCGTACTCTGCACAACGACGCTGCCTAATTTCCTATAGCGGTCACTGTTTTGATATTCGCCTTGTTGAGAGGTTTCCACATGTCAAGGAGAGTTCAAATGGATTCTAAAGGATCAATTAGATATCAAGGGACACCTGAACCTAAGATTTAGCTCCAGCAAAGGCCTCATGCATGAGGTGGAAACAATTTATTAATGACTTCCAACAAATTCCTGAAATCAACAGTTTGTTGGATTTTTGTCTCTTTGATTTTTGCCACCTATATCCTAGGCTTAGAATCCAATGGAGCAGATGGGATTCGACCTCATAAGGTTATTTGGATGCTATTTTCTATTTAAGGGAGGAGAGAGCTCTTGGATAAGGGTTGGATTCATGAGCAAGAGAGATGAGAGAGTTGTAGGAGGCACTTTGTCTGTGATCATTGTAACCCTGAGGGTCTTTTGTTTTTGTAAACATTTCTGTTATTGAAGGTTCATGATATATGTGTTATCAGATTGTATCTCTTTTTTTCTTTCCCAATTTGTCTTCTTACTTGAATGAATTGTACACCTTGAGGATCATGGTTGCCTTTGATTAATGGATTCTTGAGCATTTGAGGATTTGATGTATTTTTCCTATTATTCACTGTTTATATTCAAGTACCTTGAATTCATTTATGAAGAGATGATATATGCCTTATGGATGTTCTTCTTTGTGTTATATTTTTCTTCCTCTATTCAATAAAACTTTATCTGATATGCATATTGATTTCATTTATTGAGTAGGGTGTTTGCTTGACTCCATAGCCCAATGGTCCATCATTGATTTACAACAACTTACTGTCCTTCCCCTTCCTTGTTTTCTTTTTCTTAATCCACAAAACTAATCAATCATTTTTATTTCTATGTTACCAAGATTACTCTCATTTGCAGTCTGGGAGGTGACTGTTGGAGTGCTAACATAAATGGCGTCATTGTCGTGGACATATTTGAGCAAATTGAAAAGCTCCTTGGGAAGAAAAACACTGTACAACTCCATATTTAGAAGGTGATTGAAGTTGGACATCTTCAAGACTGCCCATTCACCACAGTGACTCCATTTTTCAGAATCTGTTGGTGACTCCACTAGAATGAGACCAATTAAATGGATATGAAGGCTATCCTGGCTAGGAGGTTTGCCCCACTTAATTTCCCAGCTATAGAGGATTAGCCACATCCTATGCCTCTTATTGATCAATGGAAAGATATGCTTCTTATATTTTATGAAGGTAAGGATGACAACCCTGTTGATCATGTTCATGAATTTCATGCTTTGATGCAGCAGCTTAGCATCCATCATGAATATGTATTGATGAAAATGTTCATGTATTCATTGTATGGGGATGCACGTATATGGTATTTCTCGTTACCCTCTTCCATCATTTCATCCTTCAAGGATTTCCACAAAGTATTCAATGAACACTGCAAAAGTTTTTATCCCTTTGAAAGTATTTGTCATAACTGTTGTGAGGGATATGTAGAATGTGTTCAAGATTTGTTAGATTGCTCTGTTGATTATAAAGATGAAAAATATTTTATTCACTGTCCAAATGAAGATAGGAATGAACCTATTTCTCTTTCTTATTCCCAAGAAGAAAGTCTTCCAGATATCAGTCATGATTGTACTAATGATTGCATGGTTTCATTTTCATTATATCATGTACCTTATGCACCTGATATCTCCAATTCGAAAGAAGAACCAATTGTAGAAGAGGATCTTTCTCTTTTCCTGCAAGAGGTTTCCCATGATATATTTTCACCTAAGATTGAAGAGAGAGATCGAGGGATTGTTCATTTTTCTATGCAAGATCAAGGAGCCTTTGGCTCACCTATATTTGATGAATACTCTGATGAAGAAGAACATATCCATTTTTCTGATTTGAGGATCAATCAACCAAGTTATGACAGTTATGAATCTGATTATGATGGAGAATAGTATTTTGAAGAAATCAGCTATCAGGAAACTGCTGAAGACATTCAACAATCATCTCTACAAATCAATGATCCCGCAAGAACTATATTTGAACCTGGATCTGCAAACAACAACAAACAATCTATCATTAGCAGTAAAGTAAGTTTGCAGCCATGTTCAAATTTGCAGGTAGTTGGTGGTGGCAACCATTCTTAGGAAACATATGTGCAGATTCTTTTCCTTCTTCAGCTGAAACAACAACAAGAGGTATTTGTTTACAAATTTATTGATCCATTTGCTAATTATCTGGAGTCTTTGAGAAGCTTGAATGCCAGAGAACTTTTGTCAAATGAAGGATGGTTGTTCTTCTATTTTGAAATGCATTTCTATAATCTTCGGGTTCCTTCATTCATCTTTTCTAGATCAAGCTATTCACCAGTCAGTCAGATATTTGTATGGCTTCATTGGAAGCATGATCTTACTTAACCAAGAAGTAGCACACTTGAATAGAGTAGGAGTAGGAAGAAATAATCTCATTTTTGAGCATTTCTTTTTTGTCAATTTTTAGCATTTGTTTTCAGCATATAGTCATATCAGTTTCAAATAAGGAACAAAGGTGCTTTCGAGTATAGAGGTTTTCTGGGACAGAGTTAAATATGGACAAGGAATAGGTATACAAGTTCTTGGGAGCTTGTGGGGAGCATGCCATCCCCCATGGAGCCTATGTTAGCACAAGATTGGTTTATGCCTCAGCGTTGCATAAGTGGCGCTACCTAATATTTCACAGAGAACAGAATCTGCATTTCATTATTCATTTTGGCAAATGAATACAATTGTTATGGGATTTTTATTTATTTTGGGGAAAATTGAAATTATATTGAGTTATTCCTAATCTCCAACTTTTCAAAAATCAAACCACCCACGGATTTATGCTACCAAATTGCATGCAGAAACATAGTCGGGTGCTACCTACAGGCGTTTCATAATATTCTAGGAGAGGCTAAATTGTGCAGAGTTATTCTGCCAGTTTTGAGTCACTAATTTAAAACTTGGGTTATGAGCAGTTGAGAATTTATTTTTGAAAACTGGAGGAGGTTTTTGTTCATAACATTCCAAATAACAAAAAACTCTCTCAGTTTTTCAAAATATGTTTAGGTTTGAGAGATATTGGATATAGAAGTGGCGCTGCGAACTCTGCACAATGGCGCTACGTACTCTGCATAGTGGCGCTGCCTAATTTACTGTAGCGGTCATGGTTTTGATATTCGCCTTGTTGGGAGGTTGCCACATGTCAAGGAGAGTTCAAATGGATTCTCAAGGATCAGTTAGATATCAAGGGACACCTACACCTAAGATTTAGCTCCAGCAAAGGCCTCATTCATGAGGTGGAAACAATTTATTAATGACTTCCAACAAATTATTGATAATCAACAGTTTGTTGGATTTTTGTCTCTTTGATTGTTGCCACCTATCTCCTAGGCTTAGAAATCCAATAGAGGATATTGGATTCGACCTCCTAAGGTTATTTGGATGTTATTTCCTATTTAAGGAAGGATAGAGCTCTTGCAGAAGGGTTGGATTCATGAGCAAGAGAGATGAGAGAGCTGTAGGAGGCACTTTTCCTGTGATCATTGTAACCCTGAGGGGCTTTTGTTTTTGTAAACATTTATGTTATTGAAGGTTCATGATATATGTGTTATCAAATTGTATCTCTTGTTTTCTTTCTCAATTTGTCTTCTTACTTGAATGAATTGTACACCTTGAGGATCATGGTTTCCTTTGATTAATGGATTCTTGAGCATCTGAGGATTTGATGTATTTTGCCTATTAGTCATTGTTGATATTCAAGTACCTTGAATTCATTTATGCAGAGAGGATATCTAACTTATGGATGTTATTCTTTGTGTTATATTTTTCTTCCTCTATTTAATAAACCTTTATCTGATATGCATATTGATTGCATTTAATGAGAAGGGTGTTTGCTTGAATCCATAGCCCAATGGTCCATCATGATTTAAGCAGCTTACTATCCTTCCCCTTCCTTGTTTTCTTTTTTCTTAATCCACAAAACCAATCAAGCATTTTTATTTCTATGTTACCAAGCTTACTCTCATTTGCAGTCTGGGAGTGCATCTTGGAGTGCTAACATAAATGGCGCTATTGTTGGGGACATATTTGAGCAGATTGAAAAGATCCTCGGGAATAACGACACTACATAGCTCCAGCTTTAGATGGTGACTGAAGTTGGACACATTCAAGATTGCACATTCACCATGGCGACTCCATTTTTCAGAATCTATTGGTGACTCCACTAGAATGAGACCAATTAAATGGCTATGAAGGATATCATGGCCAGGAGGTTTTCCCCACTCAATTTCTCAGCTATAGAGGATTATCCACATCCTGTGTCTCTTATTGATGAATGGCAAGATCTACTGCCATGATTTTATGAAGGTAAGGATGACAACCCTGTTGAGCATGTTCATGAATTTCATGCTTTGATGAAGCAACTTGAAATCCATCATGAAGATATATTGATGAAAATGTTCATGTATTCATTGGATGGGGATGCACGTAAATGGTATTTCTTGTTACCCTCTTCCAACATTTCATCCTTGAAGGATTTCCATAGAGTATTCAATGAACACTGCAAGAGTTTTTATCCCTATGAAAGTATTTGTCATAACTGTTGTGAAGGATATGTAGAATGTGCTCAAGAGTTTTTTGATTGCTCTGCTGATTATAAAGATGGAAATTATTTTATTCACTGTCCAAATGAAGATAGGAATGAGCCTCTTTCTCTTTCTTATTCCCGAGAAGAAAGTCTTCCAAATATCAGTCATGATTGTACTAATGATTGCATGTATTCATTTTCTTTATATCATGTACCTTATGCATCTAATATCTCTGATTCGAAAGAAGAACCAATTGTAGAAGAGGATCTTTCTCTTTTCCTGAAAGAGGTTTCCCATGATATATTTTCACCTAAGATTGAAGAGAGAGATCGCGGGATTGTTCATTTTTCTGTGCAAGACCAAGGAGCCTTGGGCTCACCTATCTTTGATGAATATTCTGATGAAGAAGAGAATATCCATTTTTCTTATTTGAGGAGCAGTCAACCGAGTTACGACAGTTATGAATATGATTATGATGGAGAACAATATTTTGAAGAAATCATCTATCAAGAAACCACTAAAGACATTCAACGGTCATCTCTAAAAATCAATGATCCCGCATGCACTATATTTGAACCTGGATCTACAAACAACAACAAACAATCTATCATTAGCAGTAAAGTAAGTTTGCAGCCATGTTCAGATAAGCAGGTAGTTGGAGGTGGCAACCATTCTCAAGAAACACATGTGTAGATACTTTTCCATCTTCAACTGAAACAACAACAAGAGGTATTTGTTTACAACTTTATTGATCCATTTGCTAATTATTTGGAGTCTTTGAGCAGCTTGAATTCCAGAGCACTTTTGTCAAATGAAGGATGGTTGTTCTTCTATTTTGAAATGCATTTTTTTAATCTTCGGGTTCCTTCATTCATCTTTTCTGGATCAATTTATTCACCAGTCAGTTAAATATTTGTATGGATTCATTGGAAGCATGATCTTACTTAACCAAGAAGTAGCACGCCTGATTAGAGTAGGAGTAGGAAGAAATAATCTCATTTTTTAGCATTTCCTTTTTGTCAGTTTTTAGCATTTGTTTTCAGCATACAGTCATATCAATTTCAAATAAGGAACATTGGTGCTTTCGAGTACAGAGGTTTTATGGGATAGAGTTAAAGATGGACAAGGCACAGGTCTTCAAGTTCTTGGCAGCTCGCGGGGAGCATGCCATCCCCCATGGAGCCTATGTTAGCACAATATTTTTTTATGCCTTAGTGTTTCATAAGTGGAGCTACCTACAGGAGCTACCTAATATTTCATAGAGAACAAAATCTGCATTTCATTATTCATTTTGGCAAATGAATACAATTGTTATGGGATTTTTATTTATTTTGGGGAAAATTGAAATTATATTGAGTTATTCCCAATCTCCAAGTTTTCAAAAATCAAAACACCCATGGATTTATGATACCGAATTGCATGCAGAAACATAGTCGGGTGCTACCTACAAGCATTGCGTAATATTCTGGCAGAGGCTAAATTGTGCAGAGTTATTCTGCCAGTTTTGAGTCACTAATTTAAAACTTGGGTTATGAGCAGTTGAGAATTTATTTTTGAAAACTGAAGGAGGTTTTTTTTCATAACATTCCAAATAACAAAAACCTCTCTCATTTTTTCAAAATGTTTTTAGGTTTGAGAGATATTGGATATATAATTGGCGTTGCGTACTCTGCACAACGACGCTGCCTAATTTCCTGTAGCGGTCACGGTTTTGATAGTCACCTTGTTGGGAGGTTTCCACATGTCAAGGAGAGTTCAAATGGATTCTCAAAGATAAATTAGATATCAAGGGAAACCTGAACCTAATATTTAGCTCCAGCAAAGGCCTCATGCATGAGGTGGAAATAATTTATTAATGACTTCCAACAAATTCCTGAAAATCAACAGAGTGTTGGATTTTTGTCTCTTTGATTGTTTCGACCTATCTCCTAGGCTTAGAATCCAATGGAGGAGATGGGATTCAACCTCCTAAGGTTATTTGGATGGTTATTTCTATTTAAAGAAGGAGAGAGTTCTTGGAGAAGGGTTGGATTCATAAGCAAGAGAGATGAGAGAGTTGTAGGAGGCACTTTGCCTATGATCATTGTAACCCTAAGAGGATTTTGTTTTTTTCAACATTTATGTTATTGGAGGTTCATGATATATGTGTTATCAGATTGTATTTCTTGTTTTCTTTCCCAATTTGTCTTCTTACTTGAATGAATTGTACATCTTGAGGATCATGGTTGCCTTTGATTAATGGATTCTTGAGCATCTAAGGATCTGATGTATTTTGCATATTAGTTACTGTTTATATTCAAGTACCTTGAATTCATTTATGCAGAGAGGATCTCTGCCTTATGTATGTTCTTCTTTGTTTTATATTTTTCTTCCTCTATTCAATAAACCTTTATCTGATATGCATATTGATTTTATTTAATGAGCAGGGTGTTTTCTTGACTCCATAGCCCAATGGTCCATCATTGATTTACAGAAGCTTACTGTCCTTCCCATTCCTTGTTTTCTTTTTCTTAATCCACAAAACCAATCAAACATTTTTATTTCTACGTTACCAAGCTTACTCTCATTTACAGTCTGGGAGTGACTCTTGGAGTTCTAACACTATCCAAGGGTACATAACCACTCCTAGTAGCACACTGCTACTAACCAGTGACACACAGTCACTTCTAGTGTATCACATCCACCACAATAACATAAAACTACTTTCCAGAGACATACAGTCTCTACAACAATCATATCATTTGATATCAACCTGTATAAACAATATCATGATACAAAATGAGTCATCTGGGCCATTCTTCCACTCACATCTATGAGATTTAGAAGAGCATCTACCCTCAAAAATTTATACATCAACTATGGAATATATGAACTATTCTGCTTAACCATAGAAGAATAATTGTCCCTGATTTCTGAACCTGGAACATTCAACCTAACTGGTCCATTCTTACGGCACTAATCATAGTGCAACATGGAGAGAATGAGTCTGCCCTAGGGAATGACTGCTCATGTTTTCTAAACCTAGACCATTCGACCTAATTGGGTCATTCTTCTGACAATAATCACAGTGTAGCATGGAGAGAATGAGTCTTCTCTAGGGAATGATTGTCTGGACCATTTCCTATAGAAATGATTGTACTGCACCAACCTCCTATATCATACCATTCTTTGAATCTGCTCACAACTATGAACTTCAAAAGAATGACTGCTCGGAGAGGCAGACCATTCTACTTGACCACTTCTTAGAGTGACTTTCAAGGATAATGATTGTCTTAGACCATTCCCCCGCATTGGACATAATGGGAATCATTGTCTATGGCACATCAAAAACCTATTGGACCATTTTTGTTACAAGAATGACTATCCTTTATGGACCATTTTTTGTACCGAAAAATGACTGTCCGTCAAAAATCTTGGACGACTTTCTAGACTGGAAAGTGACTTCTCAACTTGGACCATTTTCCAAACTGGATAATGATTTTCCATATATCAATAACATATCAGTGTTTCCTCCCAACCTAGGAGTAATAAATTTATTTTCCAATAAGGAATTCATCTCCACAAGTCCCAGCTTGTCCCTTAAGTATGCAAACTTTTCATCTTAGACAAAGGATTTACCAAAATATCTGATATTTGCTCATTTGTGGAGATATATTTGAGAACCACTTCTCCCTTCCGGTCTCTATCATGGAGAAAATAATACTCGATCTCAATGTTCTTTGACCTGTCATGGAAAATTGAGTTCTCTAAAAGATTCACATAGCTATGACTATCACAATATATCATGGTCGAATCCATCACTTGATCAAACAGTCTATAAACCATCTTACAGAGCCACACTTCTTTTGTAGAAGCATCACAAGATGCAATATATTATGCTTCTGCAGTGTCGAGTGAAACAAACTTTTGTTTCCTACTATCCCATGATATTATGGAAAAGCTCAAACTGAAACATATCCAAGAAGCACTTCTTTTGTTATCTACATTCCCTGCTCAATCTGAATCGATAAATCTATGCAGTTGTATATCATAATTTAAACATCCCACAAAGACATTTCAAGACATGATTTTGAAATTATTCAATTCTCATGGCTAGGTTCCACCTGGAACTATTTCCACAAAAGAGAAAATATCTAGATGAGTATTCTACAAATACATCAATGAGCCATTCAATTTTTAATACAGATATGGTTCTACTAGATCAGAGTCTCAATTTCTTCATATCTGTCATCATGGGAGTTTTCCATGGATTTGAAAAAGCATTTTCCCAGACTCCCGAAGAACCATTTCGATACACTTCCTCTATCATAGGAAGTTTTCACCACATTTCTACTGTACATGAGAGGCTCTTCACCAAGTTTATTGAATCCATACAAGGTCTTCTTCCATATGCATACAAGGGTCTCTTTTATAATATACCTCAAAACCTTGAGGTTGTTCTACATATGCTTCTTCCTCAACTACTCTATTGGGAAGAACAAATTTTTACATATAACTAATGTAAAAATCCAATCCATGAATACTGCAAGAGATATAATGGCTCAAATAGAGGTATATCTAGTTTACTGGAACAAGTTGTCATCATATTCCTCTCCCTCCTTCTGGGAGAACCCTCTAGTTATGAATATCACCTTGTATCTATCAATGATTCCATTTATAAGTCTTTTTCAAAATTTCTCACATACATTGTTCTTCATCATAGCTTCCTTCCATTCCTTCTTCTTGATTGCTTCTAGTGGGTCCAAACCATGCTGGTAGTCTTATGATTCTCGGTATAATAAATGGTTCAATTGGTTTTTTTGGATTTTCTTTCTTTTCTTGGAATCTTCATGTTCTTCCTCATGTTTATCTTCAATGTTGGAGTCCATGTAATCTCTTATATATTCCCATTCCCTTCCTTCCTGAAGGTTCCAAATTTTTCCTTCTGCCATAGGAACATAAATGTAGATGGAAAACCAAGGATATTTAAGGCTTGTTTTCGAAGAAGACTTCTTCTAGAGTCAAGCTAAACACATTTTTCTTACCATAAATGCTACTTCCAATGAATAACATGGACAGATACTTCATAGTATTTATGGATTATTCAATGGATCATATAATTAGGGATTAGATCCCTCCTAATATCGGCCTCATGCTTGAATGAAAAATATGTATACTCTTCTTTTGGAATTTTTCAATCATCTCCCTCCATCTGAAAGATTCCATGATTTCGTTTGCATCCTTATTGATTTTTGCAAAGTGCACAAGTCTATTCTAGTTTCCTCTTGATTACTGATTTCTTTCTGATCTGACTCCTTCCAGTTTTTTTCAAGTTTGATTCTAATTTCAATCCATTTGGAAGTACTTACAGGAATAGTCACCAACGTTTGTCAACGTATTTCATCCTTTTCAAATATATTGTTTGACTAGTAGTCATTGTAATGACAATACTTATCTTTTTATTCTTCGATAGGTGTTGTTTTATTGACACTGATTGTCTTGTATTCCAATAAATAGATACACATGATATGTATAGGAGCTATGTAAACATGGTATGTATAAGGACTATGTTACAGAAGAATATTGTTACCTTTACTAGAAGAAAAAGTCTTCTTCATCCTCCTTGACTTTCTTTGAGGGTTCCTTTTCTATGGAAATTGTTGCTTCATGTGTTTCCTTACTCTTATTTAACTCAAGACACTGGTTCTTATAGCGACCATATTTTCGATATTTGAAGCATTGTATTTTTAACATATCCCTTTCTAGATTTGGTTTCTTCCTTGAGCCAAATTTCTTCTTATTCTTGAATTTCTTGAACTTTGTTGTGTAGGCTTGATCATTATATTTCTTTTGGGATTTCTCTTTTGTGATAATCCTTGATTCTTCTTGTGCACATCAAGTCCAAAGTTATTCAAATGTGGGATACTCCATTCTTGTGTTCGTTCTTGAGGCAAATGCATCCCATGTCTTGGGAAGGCCATTAAGTACTATATTTAATAGTTCCTTTTCTGAAATGATTTCATCAATATCTTGTAGTTGATCTCTTAACTGAGAGATTATTACAAAGTATGATGTTATAGTGTCATCATCATTCATTTTCAGATCAAAAAGCTCATTATTCATACTCATTACTTGTCCAATATTTCTGATTGAGAAGAGGTTAATTAGGGCATCGTACATATTCTTAGATGGGTCAAGATGCGAAATGTAGGGTATCAAATGGTCCTTTATAGAGTCCACTATGATACTCATAACATTGATGTAATTTTCCTTGAACTTCTCCATAACTGCAATGTTCTGAGGTTCCTTCTCTTTTCTTTCTTCAAACTATGCTTCCATGATCTTCCCTTTCACAATATCCAACACTTTCTTCTTGGCAAGGATGAGGTCAATCCTTGTCTTCCATGCTTTGAAGTTGGAATCCCCTTCTAACTTGTTTTCTGACTTCATAGATTAATTCATGACTGCTTTGACTTTGACTTTGACTGAAAAATCAAACTTGATGCCTTGGCTTGCTAAGAGTACCAAGAGGTGTGCTAGGCTAGGGCGCACTAGGTTATATAGGAATTAGGTCAAGAACTTCACTTAAGGTGCCTCAAGATGAGGGTTAGGGTTTTATTGCTGCAGAAAAAACTCTGACTGCAACTGCAACTGCAACTGAGAAAATATTCCCAATGTTCCTTCCAATGGTTAGACTATCTGAAGATAGTGTGCGACCATAACCTGTTATAATAATAGGTGTGCTCGTTTCACCATAGAATATATAGAAAAAAATTCACCCAACCATAGGCACAACTGCCACCCCTGAGCACATTAGCCTTGACAAATAGAATTATTCTGAAAGCAAAACCTAGAACCAATATCCAACCAAGGTAGTGTACCTTTCTCAAAAGATAGCATACCAAGCAGAGATTCTAAAACATAACCAAGTAGAAAATCCAACCAAAACCAAAGACCAAGTCACCACTGTAGCAGCTGCAACTCTCCTCCAATCATGCATATCACTTGTCCTTATGCAATTTTGAAAGTGAGTGTGTCAAATGAGCTCTAGCTCCCTCTTATTTATAGTCCTCCAAGTGACCTAACTAGGTCGACTTCTACTTCTGGAGGATAATAATTTAATATAAATTATTATCTTGAGCTGGCTTGTATTCTAAGGTTATTTCCTAGCCTTTTATGGTTTCTCTTGCTTCCTGAATGCATCATGGCCAACCCATCCTTCATTGATATCCTAAGAACTCTCTGAATTTAGAAGGTTATAAGGGTGATCATGGGTTCATTTAAGGGAACCAACCACTAGCCGCATCTTTTCTATGTTCAACAAGCGACCAACCACTCTTTTCCATAGGAAAAGTGTGACCAGGATAAAAAAATATCAAAAAGTATGGTTTTGGAGTGAATAACATGTGATATCGACAATATCTTATTAGTAGGTCCTCTCTAATGAATAGGGTGACAAATAAAAGTGTAACATATGCCCCCTAATGTATGAGGTCAGAAGAGGAACTGATGATCGAAACACATTACCAAAGTACATGAAAATGGAATGGCATAAGGAAGGAGCTCACGGATCGAGGAACTATGAAGCACTTGCAAATTGTTTTCAACCTCATATATATAGATCATCCCCGAGGTATGGATACCCATGCTTGGATGTACAAAAAAGCATGGCTACCAACAAAACACATTGTAGATCCATGAGATGATATGCAAAACCATGGCCATGAAAAAATACATAGTGGATCCATGTCATAAAAGAGATCATATCCATGAGAAAATACAATATGGATCTATGTCATAGTGTATATTAGGAAGACATGTAAGCATAACTGAGAGTGTCAATGTAGTATTCAGAGTACTCATACAATAGTGATATAATCTATCACAACTTAGGAGAGCTATCATAAACAGATGATGCCCCCAAGCCCAATGTCTTCAATCCAACCCCATTGATATTATGATTCTACATCATGCGGATAGATGAGATGATGTCAAACATCGTAAAAAATGTTTTATTATC
>ML808361.1:4673-24206 GCA_009831015.1 Picea engelmannii | reverse complement strand
AAGAGAGACACAGATTTACGTGGTTCACCCAGTGTGGGCTACGTCCACCAGAGAAATTGCCAGGTCCTTCCTTTATTATTATCCAGCAAATGAAGGGATACAACCTACAAAAAAACCCATTGTAACTTCCTCTTATTTCTCTCACAGTCTCCTCTCTCAGAATACAATATATT
Organism: Picea engelmannii; assembly: GCA_009831015.1. NCBI lineage: Eukaryota > Viridiplantae > Streptophyta > Pinopsida > Pinales > Pinaceae > Picea > Picea engelmannii. The sequence goes on along the minus strand of ML808361.1, from coordinate 24,033 downwards.
CACACTCGTACATAGCCGCAATACATTTCCCTCATAAAAGAGGGTTGCCTTCTAGGGCAAAAACCCTAACATAATCTCTACCGTTAGATCTGCGACCTTATAATGAACGGTCCAGATTTACAATGAAATTACAATATACTTTTATAAGGAAATTCTTGCTTCCGGGGCTTCGCCCCCAAACCCCCGTTGGGGGCCTACTTGCCCCCAGACCCCCCGGACCCCGCAGAGGGGGTACCCCCCCTCTGCACTCCCCCGCGTGGAAGAGTGTACATACTTCTGGGGTGTAACTACTTCATGGGGTATAAACATGGCTGAAAACAAGGACCTCTAAATCAGGAAGATAATCAGGCTCCACAACCAACATGGGGGTCAACAGGCAGGTCCATTCCCTGAAAGGGGAGCCCCGTCAAGAAATACACATCCTCAACAGCTGAGAATGTCAGTTGTTTCCCCCACAAAATGAAGCACTTCATATCAACGCTCCACATCGATAGAATATACTGAAGTAGGTACTCTTGCGACCATATCATTGGGCATTCGAAGAACTTGAGCATCCCACACACTGCCAAGATTCTCTGAACGCTAGGCTCCTCTCTCACCACCTCTCGAAGGCACTCCAAGTCTCATTCCCTCCAGTGAACTGGAATGATAAATTGATCACCTACATTCACATAGAAACAATTGGTCAGGACTCAACATTCATCCAAAATATCAAAAAAATCAAAATTTCAAAAACCCCTTAGCTTCGCCTCCAGCGCGCGGTTTTCACCCCCACAGGCGCACACATAAGCATTCTTGTTCTTCGCACAATTGCGCATCAATGTGAAAATATCACACCTATAGGTGTGCATCCATGTGCACTTTTTCTCTACACAGCTGCACAATGTGCGTCGTTGTAATTCCCATAGGTGCACGCATGTTTTCCCCACCTATGTGCCCTTATGCGCGGTTGTTTCCAGCACAACCGCACATCATGCGCGGGAGAGGGAATTATACCTACGCATCTCAACATGGATATCCTTCCTTCTCTCGTGAATTAGTGGGCCCACCCCTAACAAATACGCTAGTACATCCATCCGTACAACCCCTACCCAAAAAACATAAACTATATACTGTGCAGGAGGATGGAACCACTAACTTGACTCTAATTTGAATCTCGCAAATCCTAGATCAATCGGCTCAAGTTCCCGTAATATTCAAAACTCCTCCAAATACTCTCATCAATTCACTATAGAAGAGGGTACAAATGAGGTAGCATTGTGGGCCCCACATCCATATATAGTCCCTTTTGCCAAGCTTCCACACTTAGTTACAGGAGATCTGAGTCTTTGTTTCCCGATCCGTCTTCAACCACAGGATGAGGGTTTCACTATATACATAGTCACATTCATTGGGTCACCATCTGTACTCATCCCTCGGGGAGCATTTTTCTCACATAACGTCTAGGTACACCTGCTCATGTTCAAAATTATCAAATAATTGTTGTATGCTCTTTATTTTCATATATTAATCATGTCGAGTATTTGATTTTCATGTGTGCAGGTACTTGGTCATCACAAAAAATGCAGCCCCTTTAGGTATATGTTCAACACTGGCATGTAATCATTCCCTCTGAATATCAATTACATCCCCCAATCATACCCTCTGACATTTACCTTTAGGGTCCTTGCATCTGGCTCTGCAATACTATCACATCTACTGCATTTTGGTACTATCACCAGGTAGCACTCTCCCCCACATGAGTTGTCCCATTCATAGTTCCCCTCGGTACTTTTACACTCATGCTTCTTTCACCCCCTAAATATGGGAGTCTAGATAGTCTTACGCATTTCCGAGAAAAATACACATACTTATTCTCATCATTTTTCTAGCTTTCCCAATGGACTCTCAAGTTCTCTCATCTTGGGTCTTTTTTTACTGCACCCCTGTAGTAGCATTAACCCTTCATTTCATCCACACTCAATTTTCCCATCTTCATATTACCCTCCATTCATTTACCTCATACAGAAACCCATCCATGGGGCCCCCACCCTTCACCAATTCTCCACACAAATTGAGCCCTCACTGGCCAAGCCATCTTGCATTGGGGCACCTGTTTCTATATATGTACACTCATCCCAAATTATTCTTTATTTATTTGGTAATTGTAAAAATCCTTTGTTTACAGTGTTTACTTAGCTTTTTGTTGTCACCCTTGACAACCTTCTTTTTCCGGAAACACAACCCATGTCTCCCTTGGTTGGGGCATCCACTCTCCTTTACTCATTCTGACATCATTCATAAACCCCGAGTATCCCACAGTCCATGTACCCCTAATATCTGATTTTTTCCACTTTGTCATGCCTCTAGCATAATCTAACCCCATGCCTAGTCATCCCCCTGACGCTAGATACAGTTTCATGTTTGTTGCCAATCATCCTTCAAACATACCCCCAACCAAGGGCAGTCTTGAGTCTCACCGCATCTTGACTTCATTTATGTTCCCTATTAGTTCCTAATCTTATCTCGTGGATTTCATGAAGCCCTTTGCTTCTTGGAGTTGTGTCTCCCTTTATGCCAACATCAACACAGTTTCCAGAAGGGAGACAATATCTTGACTCTCATTACCTTTACAATGAAGAGTCTCGGATGGCACAAAGAGAACCATCATTTCTCTCTAATTTCGTTGACCCCCATAACATTTGACTTCAACAAAATATCATGTTACGGTGTGTCTTACTATGTGACTATTGCAGTTGTTTTATATACCAAACAAAGACCTTTGAATTTGTTAGGCCATCAATGCCTATGAGTAATCGACACTTCTTATAGGAATCCTTGCCTCTTTTTAGAGTATGTTCACCATCAAAATTGTCATCTGTTGTTATAAAACTGCCCTGTAGGGTGCTGTAGTTATCTACATCAACATATCACCTCAGTTACTGTCTTTCATTTTGAGTTACATGATATGATCATGGGGCATGCACACCTTGTTTATATATAGATTTTCTTGTCTCTCCCTAGAGAAAGGTTTGGGTCCCACAATTCCCCTCTCCCTCCAGCGGATCGCTCTTGCAGTTCTTGTCATCACACTTCCTTACAATGGTACTCTCAGTAGAAGAAACATTGATTTATTTCGGCTATATGTATGCTCCTAACCTCACACATCAGGGGGCATTTGTTATCACTAAAATTCCGTCTGCAACATTGCACACAAATGGTTACATAAATACAGCAATGTCAAACAACCATTAGTTCACCTGAAGCACCAAAAATGCATTTCCAAGAGGAAAAAACTATACAATTGGGCAAAAATTGACATGCGCTAAGTCACTAAAGGAAGCACGTGCACAATGCATGGGCTAAAGAAGCCCGAAAGGTGCACAATGCACAATATGCGTGACTGTGTATGAGAAAATCCACGCACTCTTGTGAATGGTGCATTTATGTTTCTTGTCGGCCCCTCAACCACTTATGGACTAGCTCCCAACTTGATTTTTCCCTCATATATGAGATGAATTCGAATGGGGGGTTGGTCAAGGACCAAAGTATGCCCTAAAGGGTCCCTTGTTCACACTAAGAACCAATTGAATATTTATTGAATACATGTTATAAATGGAGGCCATGGGTGCACTAACAATTTAATCATTTCATAGTATTGTTATGTTGCCTCAATCCTCCCTTGAGAATCCTCTTTTCTCTTTGGATCATTCTAGCAACATTCCAATAGGCCATTCCACTCACCTCTTGAGGGAATAGACATTAATTTCTTCATCATTTTCTTTCTTTTTCACCATTGTAAGAAGAGATCTCCATTAGGGAACTCAAGAGCCCTCCTAAGGAGGAAGAGGGGACCCATAAGTCCTCCTTTATCTACGGTGTTTTTCCAACTAATATAGTTATCCATTGGTGGCATAATCTTGTTCATTTGGTTGATTGTTTTTGGTTCAAAGTCTCTTATGCATTCTATTTTTATTTCCTTAGTTTTTTTAGCTTATTTATTTGTTTATTCCATGTGCTTGTATTGTTTAACTCATGCACTAACCTCTGTCTTGTCTAGTAGGCCCAACTAGACATGCAATTGCCTTTTTTTTTTCTCACCCAAGTGATGAAACAGACACAACACTCTTCTAAAGGTCAATCCCCCTATTTATAAAGAATCACTAACTAAAAATAGTTGCTACAAGTTTGTGTTAAGTAAAAAAAAAGATTTCCATGTAGCGCTTGATCTCTTTGTTCTCTGGAAATCATCTTGTGGTTCTACTAGAGTGGATGACTCTTCTCGTATTTTGACCACTTGACAAAGAGATCCTCGCATGTGTTAGCATACATGAATTTGTGCTGGTCCATCGGGGCTGAAACGGTTTCCTTCACTTCTATTGCCTATTCTCTATATTTGATTAATTTGGCACTTAAACGTTGCAGAACTACACGAGCCTTGATCGTAAATTTTGTATTTGACCCGGTGTCATGCTTGCCACCTACACGATCTCTACTTCCCACACTGAGTCATGTTTTTCATGTCATTTGACTATGTCATGCAAGTCGACAAAGTATTTGGGTGAGATAAACTCTAGGAGGCCAATGTATTTCGTCTCTTGATTGATCTTTTCCCAACTTATTTCGCACTCGGACCACCTTTTCTATATCTCTCACCATAATTACCAAGTATTTGGTTTCTTTCTTGATCCAGGAGATGTTGTTATCCATCAGCACTCGAATTCCATGCTCCTTCGCGTCTCAGCCCTTTTTCACTGCATTGATGTAATCAATTCATTCTACGGCTTGGTATTTCTTTTCATACCATCTCTCCATGTCATTACAGGTTTCTAGTGCCATAAGGTTATCTTATTGATAATCGGCTACACTTGTAGTGAAGATATTTCTTTCGCTCATGAACTTTGCATATGCATTTTGGAATTCACTCTTCAGAAAAATTGTTGCCTGCATTGAGTCTCGGTAATATTTCACCAGATGGCACAGATGGTCTAGCTCCTTCTTTGTGGTGGCCAATTCCTTTTCATATCTCTTTGTTCGATATAGCATAGCATCAGTGATAGACATCCCTACGCCTATTAGATTAGATGTCTTCATGTTTTCTGTGTTGAGAAACTTCTCTTCTATGGTGATGAGAATCGAGCTATCTAGAATGAGCCTTATTTTCTTGGTGTTCTTCTTCATGATGGATTTCCTCTTCCCGTCATAAGAAATATCATGTATATCGATGACCTCATCAACAAGATTAGGGATTTGTTGGTCTCCCCAGGTCAGAGTGTTTCCCGATATTCCTTCCATATGTATTTTCTCTAGGATTGTCTCTTGTACTTCTTTGACAGGGGAAACTTCCATATGTTCCAATGGCTTGAACTCCTTCTGGTGTTCATCAGATGGTGAAGTATCGACCAAAATTGAAGAGACAGTGACAGGCTCAATACTTACTTGGTGATCAGTTGTTGAGGTGTTGATCTATGGCTGTTGCAATTCCTCTTTTTGTCCACTTGAACCTAGCTCATCCCTGGAGTTGTCTTTCGAGGTCCCCGATAGGTCGACAATTTCATTATATAAGGTACTCTCAGCCTCATGGTCTCCTTGAAGAGGGTTTGGAATTGATGCATAAGGGGATGGAGCAGATGCTCCCCATGGTTCTTTATCCTTTATAATTGGTGTCAGAGTTATAAGAGAGACCTTTGAACTCTCTTCATCATCATAGATAGTTATTAGATCAAAAAGGGTATTAGGCACACCTGTTTCACTTAGTATTCTTGGAATCTCATGCTGGGTTGGAATGGTCACCGACGATCTAGCCTATGGTAATGGAACTCTGGGATTTTCCAGATCGGCAGTTTCCTCCAAGTGGGTTGACTCTAATCCATTTAGCTCCTCTCTGATTGTGATTGGGTTGATTGGGGTGATCCTCATATTTTCTAATAGTTGAGGATCGTCTTCTAGTTGTTGGATGACTCTTTGGGCTTCTTCTAGTAACAACATCCCCCTCCTTTGCTCCTATGTGGCTTCTACTGCTATGTTTTCTTCTCTAACCCTAAGATCTTATTGAGTTGTTTATTCTATCATTTTGACTTCCTCATCCATACTCATAGATTTGAACCTAGTCATGTTTGGGTTATCTTTTCTCTATAGTACCTCCTCCCAGTCCTGAGCACATTCTGTAAAAATCTTGTCATCAAACTTATCATGTGTGTATGGCCAGTAGGAAGAGACTTGTGATGCATGTTGTAGAACTAGGCCTTTAGGGTCATGTTTGTGAAATTTGCATGTCGTGAACCTATATTCTAGTTGTCTCAAACCATCTTGTTTATCTTGTGTAGTGTCCTTCACTATGTAAAACCCTACATGGAAACCATAGGGTATGAACGCACATTTCTTGTCCTTAACCAAAGTGGCATTATAGCCCTATAGGATGTTCTGGTAACAGATTTCTCCTACGACGAGACAGTCTGAGACGTGAGTGGGAAGTAAATGCGGTGCACCAGTGGCCCCAAACACCCTGATATAGGTCATGTTTTCATATAGGTACCAGTGCCCTACTTTTAAATCATTTTCTTGGCCGCTACAGATAGTCTTGGGCATTCTTTTTTGAAAATAATGAAATAAACCCGAGCTATGAATTCATCGCAAATGAGAGCATAAGATTTCTTGTACCTATTTTCCCACGTGATTTTGTAGTAGACATGTACAGGTAGCTCTGCGATGTGCCATCTCAGATTCATGCCTGTGAAGACATTCCTTGCAAAGATCACGTCTAGCAGATATGAAGCCATGTGAAAAGTGGACGCTTCTCCCTCCTTTGGTGTCTGAGCCTGCAATATACGGGTGCTCAATGTATTGGAGATTATTGCTCCCCAATTGAAACTACTCCTGTAAATAACCACAGTGTATGTCAAGGGCATCCATTCCTTTGAAAACTTAGTGCAATCTTTTTCCCCATATAATCGGTAAATTAGAGCCATTAAGTAGATATATGGTGCTCTTAGATTTGTTGTCCCATACCAGCCATTGTTCCAGTTTGTGAATTTATTGTCTTCATTCTACCAAGATTCCATTAATCAGCTGGTGTCATGGAATTCATAAAACTTGACCACGAAATTTGTGTTCAACCACTCCTCCGGATCCCTGATCTTGTAATATTTATGAACCTCTGTCGGGAGAAAAACTCCAACACATTTGTCATTCTCATCATTGATTAGGAACTTCTGCGCATTTGTATGATCGATTATCCAACCTAGAGTCTCAATGCAAGGAAAGACTGGGGTTCGAAAGGCTACCATATGCAGGCATGACTGTCGAATATTCAAAAAAACCTGGTCACCAAGCGCCCTTACATTCAGGTCATTGTGGGGGATAAACTCTAGGTAATCTTCCTGGTTAATCCTATTGAACAAATCTCCCCATTGTGGGAGCATTATATTTGATCCAATGGTTTCTTTTGTATCGTTGGAAGCATGGGGCTGAGCAAATTATTTCTTATTTGATGTTTTGATGATCGGTTCCACTCTAATAGAAAACTCCAACTGCCTCATAGTGCCGAGAGAAGATCCTTCACCAAACTTTGCTTCCTTCAATTTTGGTGCCCTTAGAGAGCATCTGGTCGTTGGCTTCCATGGAGGATTTTTTTCCTGTAGAGAGAATAGTGTTAGACACTGTATTGCAGATAGAATGATGACACATAAAAATGTGACTGCTGAAATAATAAAATTAACACATACCTCTTCTTCGCACTAGCTTAACCTAGTTTTGAAATTCTGAGATTCAAGCGCAACTCTTGAGACGCTCTCTTCACTTCTTCAACTGATCTGGAAATGAGAAACTTGTGTCCAGAATGTTAGGGTTCAAATTTTTCCTAGTAATTTAAATGGAGATAATACTTACCTTGTCGCATCAGTTATTCAATTCGGGGTGTAGGTGCGGCTCTACAAAATCTTCTGCCAGATCTGCATTATGCTCAAGATTTAAATGCAGTCGTAGGTTGGCGGCGTAGGCACGGGATATAATGTGTTTCATCGGTGATTTCAAATTATCATCGTTCAATCGGTGCATGGGGTAACAATGTATGCAAAGAGAAACATTAATTGGCCTATTAAATGGCAGAATCTTATCTTATTTTGTGCTGAAAACGCCCCATCGTTTTGCTAATTTAATGGGTGGATTGGGATTCGATGCTTTTTTTTTTAAACAATGTTCATTGATATCTCTTGGAAAAAAATTTGATGCCGATCCATATTTCCGTACAATGCTGATGTGGAAATGTTGAACTGGAAGTGTGGCTAGGACATAGAGAAACCTAAGGTGACTCGGGATGAAACTAGGTCATATGAAATGCCTACGCAGAAAAGACACGTGGTGTTTGAGATTGGCGTCTTTGTTTAAGAGTGTTATTCGGAATCAGATATTTTCATTAGATAAGCATTTTAACAAACATGTCTTACCCTACCGATGTAGAAAAGTATCAAGGATTGGCAATTGGCGATAAGTTTAAACAAGTGTTCCCGGATTACCCCCTCAAAACTTTCTAATGTAGAAAATGCATCAAAGATCTATGATCAACAATGTGTCAATGTGAAAATTTTCCATGATTTAAATATTTGAGATTTCACTGACCCTGAAAAAATGCATTAATAATCGAATTTCAGAGGTTCATCATGGACCATATCAATGTTTATACCTCTCATATTTTGTCGACGCCAATGGGAAATCGGCCATTTCCTTAATCTTCTTTGTGAACAACCTGCGAAAATCTACTCTGTTTTTTACCAATGTCGATGATACATCGACGATCGACGATTATTGTTACTATGTGATCATTTTAATTTCTTGGATTTTACCAACGCCGAACATAATCTCATGGGTCACAATTTTAGCTGCGGATCCTTAGTTAAAATGTCAATTTATTTTTCAGATACAAAGGTTACACTATGACAGGCCCAAATAAATCCAATCTTGATGGCACTCAACTGACTCAATTCAAAAAGAAAGACAAAAGAAAACAAGTGGTTACCAAAAGAGAAAAAAATTCATAAAATATTTTCGTGTGCCGAGCGCTCAACAAATGGAGATTCTCTAGGTGAAAGCAGAATCTTTGCTCCTTCCTTCAGGCTTAGCTCGTGTAGAAGCTAATTGAGAAACTAACCGGCTTTGATTTTATCAGAGTATTTCCTATCCATGCATATCCAATTTCTTGGGTTCATGAATCTGGGTCCTCCTATGGAGTTTATCACTTATCCCACCTTTGTTCCTCTTGAATATGAAACACATCCCTCATTTGAAAAGATTCGGGTAAGGAATTCAATGGTTTGAGGCTGTTTTAGTTATCATTATTCACTTGCTATGATGTCTCTTCACTTCCAGCGAGCGTCCATAGCCCCGATGGAGTCACCCTGACATCACAGACCTTGCTCCGCTACCAATAAGCGTCCATAGCCCTAACGGAGTTATCTGCATACCCTCTCTGACTTTGTACTCATTTAATATAATTGATTTATTTTTGGCAGAAATTCCCTGAGCAAGTTAGAGAGGAGGACGTATGTTATCTGCAAGATGAAATAGTTAATGTGAAATTATTCCTAGCTTTGTGTAGAGGTACATGTGATCCTTTCCAACTTGTCATATTTCCCTTTGGGATTTACCAGACCACCAGGAGGACACTTCATCACTTACCAAGGTCATTGTTAGTGCAAAGACAAGATATAGATCTCCTTGAAGAAATGTGTAATTGCCCAGCGTTTCTTATGTTTCACATAAGCGTAAGTTCAGAGCAGATTTTTCTACACCATATTTATTAAGGTCGACCATTTTTTTACGGAACACAACTTTATTACAAGAAAATACCAAGAAAAATAAAATACATAAATAAAAATGACTCTGCAATCAGCGCCCTACCCTAAACTTACACATTTATCCTAATTAGAACGTGACATGAAAAAGACACATTTTTTTAACATAAATATTTCTTTAGGGCTTGGCCATTCACTGGGAGGGCGTCAGGTTCCCCCCTTAGATTTTGCAACCGATATGTGTCTGCCCCAATTTTCTCAGATACCTAGAAAGGTCCGAGACATAGATTCTGAAAATTTGAATGTTTTCCCTTAGGTTCATTTGCTCTATCCCATTTCAGGACTAAGTCTCCTACTTCAAAATTATTCTCTTTGGCCTTATGCTTGTCAAACCATCTTTTAACTATCTACTAATGAGCGATGAAATTAGATTTTGTTTTCTTCCTTTCCTCTTCAAGCATGAGGAAGGTATCAATTCTTTGTTGAATAACTAATGAGGGGTGTCCTCTTGAAGTATGAGCAAGATGAAGTGACGGAATATATAACCCATTTGGAAGAATGGCTTCTTGTTTGTATACCAGAAAGTATGGAGAGTTTCCTATAGATTCCTTGGGTGTTACTCTATCTTCCCATAAGGAATTATGAAGCGAGCTATGCCAATTCCTCTGATTGTCTCTGACTGTTTTATTCAAGATCCTCACTAGGTTCTTACTATTTGATTATGCAACCACATTCTCTTGTGGATAGTAGTTTGCAGATTATCTTATTATAATTCTTTTTTCTAGAGTGAACTATGTTAATAGAGTAGAAGAAAAGTAAGAAAGATTATCAAAAATGAGAACACAAGGCATCCCAAACCTTGTGATCAGTTGTTTTCTCTATGAATTGGATTAAAACCTTTTCATTCACATGAGTCAGAGGGATGGCCTCTACCCATTTCCTAAAATAGTTCGTAGCAGTCAGTATGTATTTATGATTTTTGAAGAACTTGGGGTAATCTCCCCTATGACGTCTAACCCTCATTTCTCAAATGGTCTGGATATGGTCATTGGTTAGAGTGGTACAACTACTCTCTTTTCTCTACGAACACTCATTTGACAATATTTACAGTTCCTAGTGTACGTATGAGCCTCCCTAAATAGAGTAGGCAAGTAATAACTGACTCTTAATATCTTGTGAGCTATGGTATTTCCTGCAAAGTGTCCACCTGTAGGACCATCATGGATCTCCCTCAGAACCTTTTCTGCATCTTCACGTCTGAGACATCTCAAGAGTACTACATCATAATTTACATGGAATAGTATTGAATTTATGAGGCAATATTGCACAGATTTTAGCCTAAGAGTTATCCTTTCTTTAGGGATTAGGTTTTTTGGGTAAGTCCCATGATGCAGGATGTAAATCAATTTTACATGCCAATATTCTTGCTCTAGGGGAATGTATAAAGCTTCACTACACCATAATGCTAATTCATTCTCCCACCCAAGGTCTTCATTTATTCGATCTTGGGATTTTGCGGCTAGTTTACACAATCCTTGTCCCTTTACTAATTTGGCAAGTTTTATATCTAAATCAAATTCTTGGACAACTGTCATCCAATTTCCCCTTCTCTCTCCCATATATTTTTGAGTGAATAGGGATCATACTATGGGATGAGGCACAATGACTTTGGTGTGATTTTTTAGGATGTAAGATCTGAAATGTTTTGCTGCTTTGTACACCGCATAAGCATGTTTGTCTATAGCAGGGTAGTTCAATTCATCTCCTTGGAGATTAGTGCTCATAAATTATACCGGAGTCTCATTTTTATCATCATCCTTCTGAGTCAATACTATAGCTAAGGACGGTCAGAGGTGAAAGTATAGAGGAAGAAATATTTACTAAAGTCGAGAGTTTGCAGCATTGAAGCTTGAGATATTGCAGTCTTGATATTGTTGAAAGCATTTTTTCACTCGTCATCCCACTTAAAATATTCATCCTTGTGAATAATTTTTTGTAAGGGTTTGATAATTTCAGCGAAATTGAGCGTGAAATTTCTCACAAAATTAATTTTCCCAAAGAATTATTGCATAGCCTTTTTGTTATGAGGCAAGGGAAGCTGAGCTATTTCCTTTATTCATTCGAGATCTATACGAATTCCTACTTGAGATATAATATGACCTAGTAGTTTCCCTTCCTCGACACCAAAGATAGTTTTCTTAGGGTTTAAATATATTCCATATTTCCTACACCTTTCAAAAATCTGGGTTAGATGTTGGATGTGGTCTTCTCTTCTCTTTGAATACATAGTCATGTCGTCCAAATATAATACTACACATTTGTTGATCAATCCACAAAAATATACATCCATGGCCCTTTCGAAAGTTTCCCTGCATTAATCAACCCAAAGGGCATGCATTTATAAGCAAAATTTCCCCACTTGGTTTGGAAGGTAGTCTTCAATTGGTCTTCCTCTGAAACTAGAACCTAGTTATAACCTAAGAAACCATCTAGAAGGGAGAACATTTCAGAACCAGACACAGTCTGCAAGAGTTGTTCCATGGGTGGGACTGGGTAGTTATCCTTTTTTGATGCTCTATTAAGGTTTTTGAAATCTACACATAGGCGGATATCCCCAGATGTTTTCCTGACAGAAACCAAATTTTCTACCCAAGCAGAGTGTCTAACCCGAAATATAATGTTAGCATCTAGTAATTTCTTCAACTCTTGATACATCAGGGGTTCCATAGATGGATGGTACTTCCTAAGATTTTGTTGGAAAGGTTTTACTCCATATTTTAATGGGATTGTATGTTGGATAATGTGAGTGTCATAAGTTTTCAATTCTCGGTAGTTCCAAGAAAAGACATCTTGATATTCTCTAAAAAGATTGAGATAAGCTTTCATGTCTTCTTTAGACATTGTTTTACCTAGATTTACATTCTTAGGTATTTTTAGGGTTCCTAGGTTTATAGTCTCGTATACAAGGCATGAAATCCCTGTCTTTGTGTTATTTGACCCTTTAAATCTTTCCCTCAAGTCGAAAAGGTCCTCCAAATTGGCTACCCCTTTCGGTATCATGTGAAATCTTGGTTTATCATTAGAGTGATTTGTTTCACTCTTCTGTTCGTGGAAATAAATTTATTTTTGTTTCTCTTGGAATACCTCATCATCAATAGCCAAATATTTAAAATTCTCTTGATTAGTTATGAAATCTGAAATATGTTCATCTCCCTCAAAAACCTTCCAATTAGAAATATTGCTGGGTACTGATGGTTTTTAGAGTAGTTTGACAGTGAACCTGGAGGCTTCATAATCTTCTAAAGAGGATAACCTCGAGGTTGTAGTGGGTAGGGAATAAGAAAGAGTATTCTTTTTCCTGGGAACAACAATAATATTGAAGGCCTCAAAATGTTTTATTAGTCTATGAACCTCTCGTTGATAATTTCTCAAGTGGGGTGAATTTCAATGTATAGTATTTTTCACTTGCCTAACGATAATTTCAGAGTCCCCAAAAACATTTAGTTCTTTAATGTTTAAATCTATGGATTTCTTCGGTCCCTAAACTAGAGCTTCATATTCAATAGTGTTATTGGTGCATTCAGATTCTAGTTTGCAGGAAAGGAAATTCCACTTCCCCTTCAGTTCAATGAGGATATATCATGCTCCCAACCCTTCCTATGATTTAGAACCATAAAAGTACAACGTCCAAACTTGTGAGTGAAATTTAACAACTTCTTTGGGCCTAGTTATTTTCTCATCTTCGTATACCTTGTATGTTGTTTCCAACAGAGGTTCTTGACAGAAGATTATTTCTTCTTCCACTGCCGATAGATTCACTTGAAAATTCATTTCAAAGTTTTGAGTGAGAGGTACATCAGACGAGATAGGAGCGAAATTGCCAAAATCATAATCATGGGAGTAGTTTCCTAGCACGGGAAAATATGTCGACGATGGTTTGTTGAAGGATTCTAAATTAGTGACAGTATGTTTGAGATATATTTCCCTATCAATACTAATAATGTTGGTATGTCCATTTAGAGGAAACTAGAGGTGAGACCAGTCTGTGCTAAACTATCCATTCAATTTCTCATACCAATCTCGACTAAGTAGCAGTCCATAAGCTTCTAGGATATCTACTACAATGATGTCAATTACTTGAACAAATTTCGAGTTTGTAGCCATTCTGATCATGACATCCTTAAGTTCCCCAATAACTTTTACCTATGTTATGTCTAGTTGTATAACATGTTTATCACTTTTGAGTGGGATTGTGTTCAATTTCTTGCATATTGACAATGACATGACATTGGAGGATGCCCCTGAATCGACTAAACAATTATGCAAGTTTATGTTGAAGACCTCAAATGTTATAAGGAAAGGTGGGACAAAAGGATTTCCTCTTTTTTCTAAAGAGAAAGCGTTCACGTTTGATTTGTTCTTTAAATATCTAGGAGATGGGACCTCACCTAAGTCAGTGCTTATTATAGAGGCTTCTATTAACTTTAAGGCCTCTGACAAAAAATACTTTTGCTGGGGAATTTTGCACATGTCCATCACCAACACATTAGCCTTCAACTTCTTTAAGTATTCTACTATGTTGTAGTCCACTTTGGGTGACTCCCATGTGTGTATGTTTATAGGATTTATTTGGGAGACAAAAGGTGCTTTCATGTGATTGTCTATTTGTTTTCCTCTTGAGGATTGGGCAGTGGTGAGATCAATTGAGACCGGTTGACCCTTACTTCGTGTTTTCACCAAAAACACCTCAACGGGTGGTTCCTGGACTTCAAATACATCACCAAGAGGCATCGGCAAGTCATGATCCCACAACAACATGGCCATTTATTTTGGCGGCTCAAATTCCTATTGATCGACGATGTTCACCGCTGAGTCGCTTGATTGTTCGGCAAGAGAAACTTTGTCTAGGACCTGATTGGCCATTAAATTCATAGCATGCACCCATTGGGGGAAGTCTCTTTCAGAATGTTTCTCTTGATGGTACGTACAAAAAGAGTTGGATGCTACATTACCCAGGTCGATGTTTAAGTTGGTTGGGGGAGGTTCAATCACTTTGAAAGATGGGTTTCTTTTAAAAAAGGGTTTATAGGGCCTTTAGCCTTGGTTTCCTTCCCTGGAACTTCTTTTCATTTCTATGATTGTGTTCAAAAGTTTCTTTATCATCCATTGTAGGTCTTCTATGTCCCCACCTCCTTTTCAGAACCTTGTTCATTTTGTTTTCTCGGGGGTCTAGTCAATAAAATTCCTCTCCTAGGTAGAGGTTGAACTTCCTTCTTAACTAGTAGGACCTGGCCCTCTTTGCATCCCTTCATTTGGAATTCAATCATTTTGTATTCCTCTAAATTTTTAGCTAGGGTATGTTTGGCAACCCTTTTCACAAACATGGAAATGGAAGCAGGGAGAGCATTAACATATACCTTAATTTGCAACTCCTTAGTAGGTTTAGCTTCAGGTTGAAATTTGTTCAGGATAGTGGTAAACTGTTGATTGAAGTCTTTAACCTTTTATTTTGAACTCATGGTGGCAAAAAACAGTTCAACCATTAAATCTCCTGTGGTGGTTTATTCTGCAGACTTGTCTAAGAAATCCTTTTGAAACTTCGTCCAACTAGTTATGGACCCCACAGGAAAGTTAAAATACTAAGTAGGCTAAATTATAAAAGGTATAGGGAAAACACCTTCACACCACATCCTAATGTTGTATGCTCATCAATATTATAGCTAGTATGAACTTTTTAATATGGTCTTCAGGAAATCCGGAGGTTTCAGTGTCGAACGTGGGAAGTAATTTTTCTGGATGTCGAGGGAGGTTGTGTACCAGTCCTGGGATTTCTAGAGCATCTCTAGCCAACCAAGGTTGATTATTTTGAGGTGGATTTCCCCTTTCTTCATTATCCTCCATGTCATCTGATTCTGAAACTAAGCGATCCGAGTTAAACCCTTCCTTGTCAGATTCGAAATCGTTAGGCTTAGAGTAGTTACCAGTTGGTGTTTCGGGGATCAGACTAAGGGGTTGTTCAATCTTAGTGAGGGAAAAATATATCAGGTCTTCTACTGTGTGAAAAAAAACCTCGTTAGGGGGTATCGACAACTGGTATTCTTACTTGTTTTCTACAAGGAAGTAAAGGGGATAAGGGTAATGATCCAATTTTCCGAGCGTAATACCTTGTGATTCTTTTGAAATGGCTCAACTCCTCGTGGGGAAGAGTGTAAGGTATTTCAAGGAATAGGTGTTCTAATTCCTCATGTCGACGTGAGCTACTCATTTTGGGATTATTCTTTGTATGTAGGCTATCTTGAGAATGACTAGCCATGCATGTGGGATGTTTTGAATCTGTAGGCTATGTGAAATATATTATCAGAAATATTGTTATCCATTCATTCATTTAGGACCTCCTTCTAGCACCAATTTTTTTGAGGTGTATGAGATCCCTTTAACTCTATAGTAGGAAAAAAACCTACCCTCGAGGCCCAATTAGACTCTGCAGCGTTTTATGGGTGGAATGGTTCTCCAGATATTTTGATCTAGCTAATTTATCGATGGGATTTACTTAGTGATTGACAAGATATCTTTCTATGAAAGTTCTTCCTTCAGATTAAACGTTTGCTTTTGTCTTTTCCTTTATTATATGACTCTGATAAAGTAATGTGTGATGGTATAAACCAACTGATAGAAGGGATTCTTGACTACTGAAGAAGGTTGAGCCTGGGATAACCCTCGTTCTCTAGCATGCAGACAATGATATTCACACCTATTACAAGTATAGTAATAATACATTAACTTGTTGGTATTTCAACAGTGGTTGAGATACAACTATTGAAAGAAAGTACGCATGCAATAAGATGAGTTCAAGAAAAATAGTTTACTTAGCTCTACCATCAATCACATATTAACACAATGATTCACTTTTCATCATTTAGAACAAAAGAACTATTAAAGTATTGAAAAATATAGCTTAAAAATAGATTCAGAAACTCTTACTCGTTACAACATCAACTACTAAAATAAAAGTTGGAAGTAATTCCTCCTCAATCCAATCACATAACGCCTTTGATGAAAAAAAAAAAATTGTATCTAGTTCTAAAAATAATTTCTTAATTAAATTTGCTCAGAAATAATACTTTACAATTCTCAAAAAGAGGGTATTTTCCCCAAAACCATCAACCTCTTCTAAAAGGTCAATCCCTAGATTTATAAAGAATCACTAACTAAAAATAGTTGCTACAAGTTTGTGTTAAGTAAAACAAAATATTACCACATGGCGCTTGATTGCTTTGTTCTTTGGAAAACATCTTGTGGTTCTACTAGAGTGGATGACTCTTCTCATATTCTGACCACTTGACAAAGAGATATTTGCATGTGTTATCATATGGGAATCTGTGTTGGTCCATCGGGGCTGAAAGGGTTTCCTTCACTTTTATTGCACGTTCTCTATATTTTATGACTTTGGCACTTAAATGCTACAAAACTGCACGAGGCATGATTGGATGTTCCATAAGATTTTGTATTTGACCAAGTGACATGCTTTCCACCTACGCAATATCTGCTTCCCATGCTACGTCTTGTTATGCATGTCACTTGACTATGTCATGCAAGTCGACAAAGTCTTCGGGTGAGCCGAAATCTCATATGCCAATGTCTTTCATCTCCTGATTTATCTTTTCCCATCTTCTTTCGCACTTGACCCACCTATTATGTATCTCTCATTGAGGTTCCTGGGCTATACTTACCTAGTATTTAGTTTCTTTCCTGATCTGGGAGATGTCGATATCCATCAACACTCAAATTCCATGCTCCTTTGTGTCTCGTCTCTTCTACAATGCGTTGATGTAATTGATTTGTTCTACATCTTGGTATGCCTTTTCATACTGTCTCTCCATGTCATTCCAGGTTTCTAGTGCCATAAGGGTATCTTCTAAATAATCGGATACACCTGCAGTGAAGAGATGTCTTTCGCTTGTGAACTTTGCATGTGCATCTTGGAACTCACTCTTCAGAAAAATTATGGCATGAGTTGAGTCTTGGTAATATTTCGCCAGATGGAACCGATAGTGTAGCTCCTTCTTTGCGGTGGTGTTAAGCCCTAATATTGGCTCATTACCCATTAATTGGGGCATATTATATTAGTAATGTTATTTTATTTATGTCGGCTTTAGGCCATTAGTTGTAATTATGCCTCCTAGTCTCCTATATATACGAAGGAGACATTTTCATTTTGAATCATCTTGTACTTGAACATTTAAGTGGGGTAAAAGGAGGATGCCCCCTCAAAGAGGCTTATTATCTGAAATTATCTCTTTTTCAAGGCGTTGAGTACTTTTCCTGAGTTTTTTCTATGCTATATTGATGTTTGGTTCTTAATATATGGTATCAGAGCTCAAGGTCTTGGGGTTTCGTTGCTACATCTGAGACACCATGGAATTTTCGCTATAACGTTTTTTCTACAATATTTCAGAAGTAACCACTTGGAGGATATTTAGTAGATAGATCAAGGTACGTTGGGTTCAAAATTCAGCTCCTTAGGCCTTATACTTTTAGAGATACAGCCTCTACAAGATAGGGTTCTGGAATCATCTTGAAATGAGTCATTGCGGAATTTTCACTATACAAAAATTTTTGTAATGTTTCAGACCCTAAAATATGGAGGACATTTAAATAAATTAGTAAGGTGTCTGTGGTAAAACGTTCAGATTTTGGGTCATCTTAAAATTGTAGATACACCTTGTGTAAGATAGGGTATTTGACTAGTCCTATTGACTAGTCTCAAGAAGGTGTTCCAGGTAAAACAATCATAACTTCTTGCTAGAGTATCCAAATTGAGTGGGACTAGTTTCATTGGATCATGGACAGTCTGTAGTATTTTGGGTGCGAGTTTCAGAATTTTATATCAATTATTTTGTGCGGGGCATTCTATACAAGTGAGATCTCTTGGAAAGGCCAAAAATCGGCAAGTTGTGAGGAAGTTACCGTAAATTCCACTTGGCACATCCAATTTTGATCAAACCTGTGGCATTGTAGAGAAGAAATATTAGAGAACTACCTAAAATAAAGTTTCATACCCAGAAGGGCCTAAACTTGGGAGATAGAACAAAATAAATATTGTCTAGCAGAACCACCTCAAAATCAAGACTCAAAAGTGTTATTTGGCCAACATGCCACCAGAAAAGGGACCTTCTACACCAAATAAGCCTCCAGAAAATCCTAATTGGACTCTTGATGAAGGTGAAGAAATGCGTAGGGACATAAATGAGCTACAAAAGAAGGTGGATTCAATGGAAGCTAAGTTGTATACTAATATGGATTCAATGGAAGCTAAGTTGTATACTAATATGGATTCAATGGAAGCTAAGTTGATGGATTCAATGGAAGCTAAGTTGGATACTAAGATGGATGGCTTAAAAGGGGAGATCATGGAAATATTGAGAAATTTCATAACAGAGAAGACACCCAAAAGTGAAAATGCATCCCGTGAAATTCATGATGAGGACACAAGGAAGGTGAATCAAGAATGGAGAAACTCCAACTTTGGTTTGAAGACCAACCACGTTCCTAAGATTGATATGAGGAAGTTTGATGGCAAGGACCCAATCACA
>ML808360.1:92623-115737 GCA_009831015.1 Picea engelmannii | reverse complement strand
GTTATGGTACATTGTGATTTCATTTAGATTATGGGTTATATATGATGATGTTGAGGTGTTATGACTTATTGATTATATTGATGAATATGTATTGACAATATTCTTTTGACGAGTTGTCCTAAGTGTGTAAGACACATGACAGGTTAAGGATTTTGATGGCATCAATGGATTCCCTTGGACTCTGGATTGAGTCAAGGAGTGGATTGTATTTATTGAGTATTTCATTTCATGCACATATGTTGTATGATTGATTTTAGTATGATTTATGTATATGGAATTATTGACAGTTTTTTTGTTAGTGGATGCAGGCTTGACAATGCTTGCTAATCCAACTCACATAAGGAGTAGAGGGGCCATGCACATAAACCAGACATTTGAGGGAGAGGTGTATTAGCATCCCTGTCACAACCTACTAGCACTCCCACCGTGGTCTGAATGGTAGGTTAACGATTAACTAGTTTGAAAGGTCCATGATGTCATGATGGTGGACTGAGACAGTCGCTCACGAATATTTCTAAGTAGTGCAAAATAAGGCAGAGTCCTTATTCCTTAGAAGCCCTTAGTCTCTCACAATTTTGATCGAGTGGAGTGTTGACTCCAGGGGTTGGAAAACTTCTAAACCAAGTCTAAGGTGAGTGGCACTCTTGGAGCACAGAGGTGCATCTTGAAGGACATGTCACGTGATTAAAATTGAGTCAATAAATCTAGGTGGCCTAGAAAACATTGAAATAATTAGACCTTGTTGGATTAATTAATAAATTAAACAATCGATTATTAATTGAAAATCCTAACAAGAGTCTAACCCTAAGTCTAATATTTTTCCTAAGACTAAGATTAATTTGGGGACTAATTAAAATATTAAATTTGGGATAAATCTAATTCTAAGAAAAGGTGGGAAAAAACTAAAGATTGGATAAAATGCACATGTGTGCATAAATTTAATAAAAAGAAAATTTTAAATAGAAATAAATAATAAATTGAGAGGTTGGGCGTACATAGAATAGAATCCAGAGTCAAACTACATTATTCTAACTAAGAAGAAGACTTTAATTAAACTCTAACTAAGATCTCGTTAGGAGACACCCATTAAATGAGAATCTGGGGAACAAAGAAACACCTAAGAGTGAAAATAGGAACACATTGAGGAATGTGAGGGATTTTGACCTTATTAAATAAAATAAAATTGGTAATTACTAGGGTAACTTGGGGAGAGTGTGACCAATGTATGAATGATTAATCCAAATTAAATTGACTAAAAAGTTAATTATTTGTGCATGAGGACATGTGTTAGTGAAGAAATTTCTATAAAACAAATGGTGTATAAGGGAAATAGATCTGACCTTCTAAGCATTGTTATCTGCCAATTTTTTATTGGACTGTGTTTTACTTGTGAGAGTTGGGATACCCATATTGTAAAAAAGAGTGGAAGCTCTTCCTTGTGAGGAAAGTCTTTGAGCTATTATTGTTGGTTTATTGTGTGTAGCCCCTTTGTGGCTCAGGGGGATAAGGGGGAAGAAGAGTACCCCTAGCATTGGCTGGGAGGTATTGGTGAAGTCTCTGCAATTAACAAGTAGAAGTAAGGAAGGAGAAAAATACTTTGAAGGCCATCTTCAATACACAACTTCCTTTGGTCCTGGTATTTTTATATTCTATATTTATTGAATTACGAGTGCATTGGTATAATAGATTGATAGGGTCATTATGGAATAACTAGAAAGAGTTAATGACAATTGTTACAGTTGTTGCAAACGAATAATAGTTATAGCGTTTATATTTTAATTTTCATCGTAATTTCAGACATTTTCTGCAATCTAAAATTGAGTGGCTTGATCCTCATAGTAATATTGAATTTATATTTTTCTATGGTTTATGTTCTAAAATTTGTAATTTATTCATATTTGAATTTGTATGATCAAAGTTTTATTTGAGATTATTATGGGAATTTAATAGTTTGTTGTTAGCTGGTAAACTAAGGATTTAATTCCAAATTGGTATTCATGAGTTCTCTATCGAATTTCATTTAAATCCTAATCCAATTCATAGGATGAAATCTCTGTCAAACTGTATTATAGATCCCATACTTGTATCATATTTTCATATTAAGCTTATGACAATTAAATTATGTTGTATGGTGGATCCCCATTGAATTTTGTTTAAATCCAAATTATTATCATATTTTTCTTTATCGAATTTGTTGATGAATCCGAAGTATCTGGGTATGGATGTCTTTGTTCATTTTATAGTTTAAATCCAAATCTTTCAAGACCAAGGGAATCATGTTGAAAGTTTATGGAGTTTTGAGCTATTAACATGTATGTGTTATCCCTTTTTCCTTGGCAAGTCATGCATGTGATCGTAGGTTGGAACCTAGCATCATCCCTAAAGGCACTATTTGGAGCTCCAGGACTCCGACGCTCCGGAGCTTTCTCAACTTCAACACTCATGTTCACTTGGAGTGTTACTGGCCTAATTCAATCATAAGAAAGGTTGAGAAGAATTTGTAGGTTAACCATGTCTATCCATGTCCTTTCGTCAATGTTTCTGAACTTGATCAAACAACTGGTGGAGATTCTCCTCACATGAGGATCTATAGTGGAGATATACTCCACAACTCCAAGATTCAGAGTTTTTCTACACATTAACAACTTTAAATTGTTTTGCCTGTATCATCGAACTATCGAAGGGCTCGAGGATCTAATGACTGACCCTTTCATTGATTAACAGTTGGCATCCACTCTGAAATTCAAGAATTCGAGACTCCAGGAGTCTCTCACCTTTTTTAAACAACAACTCGGTTTTTTCGAAGTACTAAATCCCAAATAACTTGAAGATTAATGGCTCCCACTCCTTGCACCATTCTACGGCTAAAAGAAACTTTAGGGATTCATGATTCGAAGGTTTTTGTGACTACAATTCACGTTACCTCCAAACTAGCAAAGATCAAAACCCATAGATCTAAAAATCCTTGTTTAACCATTGACAATGGTTAGGATTAACTCTGGGCTCTGGGGATTCAAGACTTTTCACACCAAAACAACTTTCACCCACCACCTCCCGAATGGACAAATTTTGAATACTTGGAATCTGCAGACACATGTACCTAGCAACTAATGGTTATGATTTATTCCGGACTTCAGGACATAGGGAGTATCTTACCTTTAACTACTACTACTATTTTTTGTTGAAGTGTCGAACTTCTAGAGGACAAAGACTCAGAGATCTAATGGTCCTCATTAGATCACTATATCCATGTTTGTCCTTTACTCTGGTACTTTGTAGATTTGGGTTTTCTTAGCTCTTGACAGATACGATTTAACTTGTCGAATTGTCAAGCCACTCTCGATCCAACAACTCACACTTCCCCTATGTTCTACAGTGTATATTCACTATGGGACTTTGATCTTCGGGGATTTTGCCTCACTTTGTTTAACAACTTGAAAATTGTTGGAGCATTGAACTGTAAAGGAATCAGGGATTAATGAGCCGCATCTCCTATATGATCTAACAGTTGTGGGAATTTTGACTCGTCATGAGAATATATCATCTAGCAATTATTTAACAAGGAAATTTATACTCCTTGAATCCTCACTTGAACCCTGCACACGCTTTTTATCCTAATATTGTCACTTTTAAGAAGTAAACTCCAATGCTTATTTGTGCATCCCTCCTGATCTATGGAATTCTTTGATCGCCTACACACTTTTTTCTTCCTTTGTGTAGTTTTTCTCTATCTCTCCTGAGATTTCGGTATTCAGTAGTTAAGGCCTTTGTCTACCTTGAGTGGTCTCTATGCATACCAGGCGCTGTTTCTTTTGAGCTTGAGCCTTCAAGGGGCCCGTCTATGCACTGATGGAGTTATCTCTAGACTTTCTTGCACTGTGACACCAAGAAGAGAAAACTTGGGTTTCTTTTATAATTTAACTCTTTCTTAGATCAAACTTTCACACGATTGCAGAATTTGTTCATCACATTGTCTTTTACTTAAGAAAGTGCAAAGTAAGATTTTGGTTCCCTCTAAGTGTTTGAGAGATTTTTTCTTCTCTTCCCTTTTCTCTTTCGAATGCCTATATTATAATAACTCATAGTATCTACTAAATTGGTTTTACAATGGAGGGCTTTTACAATTACAGAATAATGATTGATGTTTGTAATTCATTGAGGGAAGAGATGTTTGTTAAATGGTGCGTGATAAGATTTTTTTTTATATAAGTGCAGGATAATTGCATGGAAAATTTATGAAGGGATGGAATATTATTTAGATGATGGTTAATTGTTGTTATTATAAATTTTTAGGGAAGGAAAATTGTCTACTATTTGGGGATTGAATGATAACATTTGTGTCATGATTTAGTACTTTATTGTTAATTAATACCAAGTCTAGATTTGAGTTTGGGTTATGGGAATTAGATACTTCCTTGTTCCTCAGAACAGTTGCCAGTCTTGAGACCTTAAATGGTCAAAATAAATCGGATAAATCCTACACTTGAGCATTGATTATGTGTCTTGGAGGTCCTAACCTTGTAGGATAGGTTGGGCAGGTACAGATTGCATGTTATTTTATGTGAGGTGGTAGATCTCTAATACATTGAATGTTGTATCAAAATCTTGTTGTTCAATGAGATGAATGAGATAGAATATGTATGAGATGAATGAAATAGAATATGTATTACTATAGAATGATTACATCATGTTCCACTTGTTCTAATGATGTTTTAAAAAAAAAAAACTCTTAGTGTTCTCACTTACTTATGTGTCGTAACAGAGAGTATGTTACATATGGTATCAGAGTGGATTCAACCTTGCAATATTTGGACTCTTATTCCATCCATTATGTTAAACTAAATATTTGAATTAGATCGCTAATAAAAATATGAAATTGTTCTTGCAGGTAATTATGGTTAGAGGACATAGGGGAAGTAGACGATGTGGTGTTGGAGGAATAGGTGTGACACCTCCAATAGTACCCATGCCAGAATGGTCTAACCCTTAGGGAGATGAGAAGAATGTTGAGAAAGAATAGATTATTGTGGGATATGTGGTAGGATTGATGAGATCCTTCTAGAGGATATCTAAGGCATTGATTAACTGCCTGGATCGAGATGAGGGAAGAGCGTTTGTACCCAATGAGGGTTCATAGCACGCTTCATCTGGTATAGGTAGTATAAACTGATAAATCGAGAAGGTGAAGTTTCCCGTGTTCACAGGTGCCACGGATGGCTTAGTCGTCGAGGCATGGTTGGAGAATATGGTGATGTGCTTCGCACTTCATGATTACACCTCCAACATGAAAGTCAACATGGAGTTATTTCATTTGAATGGGAGTGCTCTTCTATGGTGGAAGACACTCCTACCTCAACTAAACATGGTCATTGAAGATGTGTCATGGGAGTTGTTTGAGGAACAGTTCCAAGAGATGTACTTGTCTGAGGAATTCATTGACCATAAACTTAATGAGCTCAACACCTTATGACAGAGTAGTCATACAGTACCAGAGTATGAGGTCATATTCATGGAGCTACTTATGTATGCTCCACATATGAACATAGAGAAGTTAAAGGTTAACAAGTTTGTGTTTGGACTTAACTTCAACATGTGGGCAAAGGTACAGATCCTAATGCCTCAGACATTGAATGATGCAGTTCAAAAGGCCCTCATAGCTTAGAAAGAGATAAATAGTGGGGGTCAGTGATCCAAAAATGAAGGTATTACTGATAAATTGAAAGTTAGTTTAATGTACTTTATGCATCGGATCGATAAAAATGCGAAATACATAAACTTATCATCTTGTTTGCGGAATATCAAATGTGACTTTTACTTGACGCTCATTAATGATTTAAAGAGATCATCCATTAATAATCATGCTACAAATGAAGAGAATATAACAACAAAATAGAAAGATAAATAGAGACAATAACTTGTTAATGGAGTTCACCAATCGTTGGCTACATCTATGGGCCCACTTCCAAGTGGAGGACCTATTTATTGCTCTTTAAAATGCTCAAAGTTTTCTTACATAGGCTCTTTGTTGTTACATAACATGCTTCAAATCTATTGTGCAAGACCTCCTTTCTCAGATTCATGCATGCATCATCAAACTCCTCTCAACAACATGAGAAAAATGCCTCTCAAAACATGAGAAATGGCCAAAAATTACAAGTTGCTCCTTCAAATCCCTGCATCAAAAAGTTCCCTCAAAGATTCAAAAAGCTTGGTTTATATAGTTTTTAGGCACAGATGAGGAATACAAACTTCCCCTGAATATATGGCCTCTTTCTGGGATCAAATCCCCCTCCAAACGGCCAAGATATCCTAAAAAAACCAATTTCTGGTCATTAAATCTTTTATTACAAGCATGAGTTAATTAAAAATCCAAAAATAGGGTAAAAAAACCCACTTTTAAACAATAATATATGGGCTAAGCCCCCAAAAGGTGGTGTGCAGCCCTCAAAATTGGTCACATGCACTTAAAATGGCCAAGCGTTGGCCTTAATCATTCGCTAGCTCCTGGATTCATGGGAACACATGATATGACCGCCCCTTAAAATGTGCATAGACTAATGATTAGCCTCGAATGAAAAGGGTGGAGGGTACCATCAGATTTGCATGCTTGTAGTTTGATGGTTGGCAGTTATTCCATGTGTCATGCCCCCCCCGGGTTGTATGCTATAATGATAAAACACAGGTTGGGGCTTATCCCCATCCCCCTCCGTGCCACATATTCAAACAATACAACACATATATAATTAAATGTGTTTCATATATCAAGTAATATGTGGAGAGCGTTGGTGTTGGACCATTCCTCAAAGCGCTTGGGATATGCTATTGGTCGTGGGTTAAAATCCCACAGACCCCAAAAAATTTGAAACTTACCACATCGCCTATTGACTGGGTGCCATGTGGCTTCCCATGCCTAGGCCATGTGGCACCACCACATTTGTCCAAATCTTTGCCACGTGTCCAAACTGCATTGGTCCAAGTATGCCACATCTGTCCAATCATAGGCTGCCACTTTTCAACACATGCTTCTACCACGTCAGCATCATTAAATAGATTTGGTGATGTCATGCTGACGTCAGCATTGACTTTTTTCTAGTCGACCCTTTGACTTTTTAGTTGTTTGAGAATCTGATCAGAGTGTGATAACTCTCAGATATAGAGCCCATTTGAGAAAGTAAATATATGGTCAGAATCAACACGATGAGTCAGTCGAAATGGAATTGGTTTTACTCAATTCCAAGAACTTTTAGTTTTGAGCATTTTCTGAGCCTGGGGAGCCTCCTGGATCATTCCTCTCCACTTTGGAATATCTTGGACCACCAAAAGTCTTATTATACTCAGGTACCAAGTGAGGGTACTGTATCCCCACTTGTCCGGTATCGTCCATCCTTTCTTCTTGGACAATAATCACCTGACTAATCACAAAAAACATGAAAATTGAGATAACATTGTTTATCAAAGTAATCATCCCATCAATTGCACAATCATATACATTCTTTGTCTTAGTTAGCAACCATACACCACTGAATAGAAGCAAACTAATCAACAATACTATACATGCTAATAATAATGAAACAAAATGCTTCTCCTTTTGAGCATGAACAGTAATCAAATTATGCAGTTGAACCTCATGTTGTACCCATGGTGACACTTGATGACTATTAGAAACATACTGAACCATATCATGTTTAGAATCACTAACTTCATGTTTTGTTACAGACATAAGTGTTAAACTTTTTCTTGCATTTACAATTATTTTTAACTGTCCTGTCGCTGCAAAGGATCTGTCAGTTTTCATGTGATGAGCATGAACAATGTACCCCTTTCCATCTTTCTTGAAGAAATATTTATTTTCCTCCCTGTAGAATATGGCTTTCTTATCATCAAGGTATGGGCTTCCTAGTAATTTCCACATATGTCCAATGGTACTATATCAAGCTCTACTTCATCAACATAATTAGAAGTGATTGCAAACTTGATTTTGCATTGCTTGGTTACTTGCAAATTGTTATCACCACATATTCATCCCAATGGATATGGTTTAGGATGTGGCTTTGTTTCAAGTCCCAAATCATTTACAACCTCTTCACTGATTAGATTGGCTTGTGATCCACTGTCTACAAGAGTATCAACTTTAACATTATTTGTTATAACCCTTATGTGGAAAAGTTCATTCCTTTTGTACTCATCATTTACATCAACTAATCTAGAAGAGCTAGTACTTGCAACAAAATTTATACCTCGGATTCCCATAGCTACAACCTGTGTCTCATCACCAAAATCTGATCCAAGATCCCCTTGAACTGTCATAGTTGTGGTATTCTTCCTTCCATGGTTGGCATACTTCTTTGGCTTCATGTCAGGATGCAAGACCCAACAACAATCTTCATCATGGCTTACTTTCTTGCAATGCTTGCAAGTAGGCTTCTCCTTTATTGTTGTGGTTGTCTTCTTCTCTTTCTCTTTCCTTTTCCCTACATCCTTTCTTTGCCAAGTATCTGTAGAAACACTATCACCAACATTCTCTTTACTTGATTCAATGTGAATGGATTGTACACATACTTCATCAAAGTTAGAAGGATTTAGCATAAGAATAGTGTGCTTGAGATAAGAATGTAAACCACCAATATATTTTAGCAGTGTCTCGTATGTATATAAATGAATACCCGAATTTAATTCTTTCTTATGAAATATTTGAGTATATTATTGTACACTTTGACCTTTATCTTGCCTTAAACTTTGCCAATTCATCATTTCTTGTTACATGTATGCTAATGGATAGAATTGTTTCTTCAAAGCAGTGATAAAATCATTCCAGGAAGAGATTGTTTTACCATTTTTATTGAGATCATCCTTAGTTTGTATTTCCCACCATATGAGAGCTATGCCTCCCAATTTGAGACTTGCAAGTTGGATATTTGTTTCATCATCTAAAATCCTTTGTATCCTGCAATAGACTTTTAATTGTCTCACCCAATTATCTATCTTTTCTGCATCTAATTCACCATCATAAGTGGGTAAATGAAACATTACATCTAACTTTAATAAAGGCATATCAATAGAATGATGAGTTTTTTTAGGTTGATTATCCTTGGAGGGATGTACACTTGCTTCACTTGTAGATGATGAGGATGAAGAAGAAGAAGGTTATGAAGGTCCACCACCTCCAACTCCTCCTTCTGATCTTACTGAAGATTCACCTTCTTCAATCTTTGAAATTCTTCGTTGACCTCTTTCATGGTAAAATTCCTCTACCATGGCTTTCATCAATTGAAATGCCTCTAAGAAATCATCCTCAGATGCATAAGGACCTAGCTTCCTCGGTGAAGACATCTCTTGTTTATGTGGTCTCCTTTGAATCTTTATATTAAGAGCCTCAAGTTGGCCTTCTCTTCGCTTGAGTTTTTCTCTGGTGAGCATCCAATGCTTGCAATTCCTATCAAACCTTCAAAACCAACAGCACTATGGTCCAGACTTATCCATGGGACCCTGGTATATGGTTGTACATCAAGCGTTGAGGACAACGTTTTCATAAGGGGGATGGAATGTTAGGTAGATAGAGGGGTAGTGGGGGGCATCCAATGTAATTTGGACTAGGTACACTATGGTATTAAATGAGTCCCACTATGGTAGTTAGATATAATAAATGTAAGAGGACTTACTAAAATATTATACTTCTATAAGGTTCCTCCTCTAGAATGTTCGTAGGTGGTTGGTAGAACTATATAAAGGGGTTCAAGCAATGTAATAGGACATATAGAGAATTATTATATTTGGAGTTGAAGCTCAATAGGAGGATGCCCCCTCAAAGAGGCAAGTCAACAGGAGAGGATCTCTTCCATAATAGGATCCATTGTATGGTGTTTCCATACCCTAAGGGTTTAAAAATAATAAAGAATATTTTTCATATTTTTCTTGTATATCTATTGTGTTGCTTTTGTATTCAGTCTTTGGTACTTGACATAGACATAGTTAGTTACGTGGCTAGATGTCTATAATGTTAGCAAGTGAAGGTTGAGCATAGACATCCAACAGGAGTTTTACAACCACATGTTATTCCAGAATCGAAATGGGAGGTCATTTCAATGGACTTTATCGTTGGATTGCCACTGACGACAAGGAGACACGATTCAATTTTTGTGGTAGTTCACACTCTGATGAAGAGTTCACACTTTATTCTAGTGCTTACGATGTATCAAGCGCCATACATAGCAAGAGTATTTTTCAACAAGATTGTTAGGTTCCATGGAGCACCAAGAAGGATCATAGTTGATCAGGGATCAGTGTTTACAGGACAGTTTTGGACCAATTTCTAAGAGGCTTTGGGAACACAACTAAAGTTTAGAACAACTTATCATCGAGAGACAGACGAGAAAATAGAAAGAACAAACTAGATTTTGGAGGATATGTTGTGTATTTATGTAATGGACCAGCAGAAACTTTGGGAATAATTCCTACCACTAGTAGAGTTTGCATACAACAACACCTATCAAAGTATGATTAAGATGACATCGTTTGAGTTTCTTTATGGATGACCATGTCAAACACTATTGACATGGGATCAACTTGAAGACAGAGTTCTAGTGAGACCAGAAATGCTTCAATAAATGGAATAAGAACAGATGCAATCGATAAGACAAAGGATTAAAGAAGTGCAGGATCGGCAGAAGAGCTATGCTGATGTGCACCAAGTTGACCACAGTTATGAAGTTGGCGACAGAGTCTTCTTATGGGTGAAACCACACAAGAGTTCAATAAATTTTGGAAAGGGTGTTAAACTCTCTCCTAGGTTTGTGGGACCTTTTGAAGTTGTGTAAAATAAAGGACATGTGGCTTATCGACTAGCCTTGCTTGAGTTTTTGAGGCGTTTACACGATATTTTTCATGTATTTGTTTTTAGACATTATATTAGTGATCCTTCACATGTTATTGACTTGAGTTCCTTGCAAGTGTTAGACGAGGTTTCTCTCATGGTGGATCCAATCCACATTCTAGACCATTGCATTTGATATCTACGACATCGAACAGTCAATCAGGTCAAGGTCTAGTAGGACAATTATAGTCCACACTCGGCTACCTAGGAGGACGCATTTGAGATGCGTCAACAATTTCCTTACTTGTTTGATAGATTAGACATTTAGATCTATGACAGATACATTTATTTACTTTCTTTTATATACTATACAAACTTTAGGATGAAGTTTAAAACAAGAGGGGGTGTATGTAACATCCTTCTCTACTTAGCACACTCTTATTGACTTATTTTTTCAGGAAATTCGTGTGCAAGTGATCCGGTTATGAAACATTGTGATTTCATTTAGATTATGGGTTATATATGATGATGTTGAGGTTTAATGACTTATTGATTTTATTGATGAATATATATAGACAAGATGCTTTTGACAAGTCTTCCTGAGTGTGAAGGACACATGACAGGTTAACGATGTCGATGGCATCGATGGATTCCCTTGGACTCTCGATTGAGTTAGGGAGTGGATTGTATTTATTGAGTATTTCATTTCATGAACATATGTTGTATGATTTATTTTAGTATGATATATATATATATGGAATTATTGACAATGTTTTTGTCAGTGGATGAAGGTTTGACGATGCTTGCTAATCCGACTCACATAAGGAGTAGAGGGGCCATGCACATAAACCATAAATTTGAGGGAGAGGTGTGGAAACGTCCCTTTCACAAGCTACTATCACTCCCACCATGGTCTGAATGGTAGGTTAATGATTACCTAGTTCGAAAGGTCCACAACGTCGTGAGGGCAGAAGTAAGGAAGGAGTGAAATACTTTGAAGGGTATCTTCAATACACAACTTCCTTTGGTCGTGGTATTTTTATATTTGGTATTTATTGAATTATGAGTGTATTATTATAATATATGTATTGGGTCACTATGGAATCACTAGCAAGACTGAATGAAAATTGTTACAGTTGATGCCAAAAAATAATAGTTACAGTGTTTTATTTTAATTTTCGTCATAATTTCGTACATTTTCTGCAATCTAAAATTGAGTGGCTTGATCCTCATAGTAAAATTGAATTTATATTTTTGTATGGTTTATGTTATAAAATTTGTAATTTATCCATATTTGAAGTTGTGTGATCAGAGTTTTAGTTGCGATTATTATCGGAATTTAATAGTGTGTTGTTAGCTAGTAAACAAAGGATTTAAGTCCAAACTGGTATTCGTGAGTTCTCTATTGAATTTCATTTAAATACTAATCCAATTAATAAGATGGGATCTCTATCGAATTGTATTATATATCCAATACTTGTATCACATTTTCATGTTAATCTTATGACAATTCAATTATGTTGTATGGTGGATCCCCGCTGAATTTCGTTTAAATCCAAATTATTATCGTGTTTTTCTCTGTCAAATTTGTTGATAAATACGAAGTATATGAGTACGGATGTCTGTATTCATTTTATATTTTAAATCAAAAAAATTTAGGACCAAGGGAATCCTATTGAAATTTTCTGGAGTTTTGACTTTTTAACCTGTATGTGTTAGCCCTCTTTCCTTGACAAGTAATGCATGTGACCGCGGGTTGGAACCTAGCGTCGTCCCTAAAGGCACTCTTTGGATATCTAGGACTATGACGCTCCGGAGGTTTCTCAACTTCAATACTCTTGTTCACCTGGACTGTTACCGGTCGAATTCGGTCATAAGCGAGGTTGATAGGAAGTTGTATCTTAACCCTATCCATCCACGTCCCTTCGTCAACGTTTATGAACTTGATCGAATGGATGGTGGATATTCTCCTCACACGAGGATCTATGGTGGAGATCTACTCTAAAACTTCAGGTGTCATGGTTTTTCTCTGCATTCACAACTTTAAATTGTTTTACCCAGATTGTCGAACTATCGAAGGGTGTTATAGCAATATTTTCCTCACCCTATGAAAATTTGTGCAGAAGGACTTTTTCCATTTCCCTATGCAGACTTGAAGTCCCTTTTTTAAAATACCAGATCTAAAAATAATATTTTTCCACTCATATGCACCCTAACTATTATAAAACATGTGTATACGCAGGTTACACCATTACAGCTCGCATACATCAGGTTTTGTGCCCAAAATTAAAAAATAGTGTCGGGTTTCCATGTCACGTAATGGGATCCACGATCCTTGACCTTTCATATACTAGAAATGTTCTGAATCGACCCTTCAGTTCCATTTGAATGTTATAAATGGGCCATATCCAAGATATGGAAAAGAGGAGAAGAATTCAACTTTGAGAGCAAAGTTACTCTGGAGAAATTATTCACTTGATATTGAGTCTGCATCCCTTTGTCCTTTTAAGTCTGGACACATTGTTCAGCCCCCAAGATCTTCCCTACTTGATTGAGAACCTCATTGTCTCTCTTATATGACCTTTCCTTTCATGGAGGATTGAAGTGGTGGAGGCCCAGGTAGAAGGGACGTAGTTTCTCGGTTCCGAACTGTGCCAACACAAAAGATTGTAATTCATTCACTTTTGTTGATTACATTTTAATAGAAATATTATTTTCTCATCCAACTAATATCTTGAAAATATTTGAATTGTTATTCCATGGGCATATTTGTTATGAATGTTGATGGATTATGCTATTGAATGTGCTAAATTTATATATTATCACCATATGCTTGTGTTTCTTGGTTATTGAGGACAAGTTGCAAGTGTATTGCTTTGAGTCAAGTGCTCAACGGTGGACTTCATCGAATGTATGGATGAAGTAGGCTCTTTATATTGTCTTGTTAGCATGTTTTCTTATATAGCATACTTAAGATTAGAGTTGATTTCTATAGTCATTTTCGTCTATTATGGTTTACACCTTGCCATAGAGATATTTTCCTCGTAACAGAATTGGAGACCATACTGGTGATAAAATCTTATTTTCAAGGTTTGGAGTGTTTTTCTTCTTTGATTTCTCTCGTTTATATTGAATTTCTTATCGTCTAATTTCTTGACATCCTCTGTTCATTTTGAGCCTAAGTTTCTTAGCCTTATCATTAACCTGGCAGTGTTTTAACACATATATGTGGGTTTTTACTTGACAGTCATGTACATACGTGTGTTGTCCTTCTGTAAGACGCATATTGATCCAAATTTGGATCCAGGAGCTTGATAGGGCTCAGAAAATCCTAAAACTAAATGTTCTCATAATGACGTCAAAATAGATGTGTGTGAAGGTCTCGTCAATATGAACCCAACGCAACTTTAACGAGCTCAAACAGACGTCGTATGCTCCTGATATCGCGATCTGAAGTTCAGGTCAAACTAGCAAAAAAGTCAAAGTCAAAGTCAACAATCTGTACTATTGACGTCAGCAGTATGTCAGCAGGATAGGTGGCATATGACATCAGCATGATTTCAGCAGGACACATGGCAACACCAAGACTTGCCACGTGGAAGTCATTTTTGGCATTTTTAGGGGTTGATTTGGACTAATAAAAATTGGACACATGGCAGTCTGTACAGCATGACACATGGAAGGTATGGTGATGACGTGGTAGGTGTGCTTACATGGCCAGTTGCTGACAGGGAAGGTACATTGCTAAAACATGAGTGAATCATTGATTAACAAGTGGCATCAATCCAGCAAATAAGGAGGTGCCACGTGGCCCAGACTTGGGCTGCCACGTGGCACCCAAGTGTTGGTCGAAGTTTCATATGCAAAAATGTTTGGAGTTCAAAGGATTTGAAATCGTGACCTCCAATGAGGGGCCTACGACTTGGGAAAGGTCCGACTATCATTGGACCACCGGTGGGACTTGTGTATACAAGCTCACGATATTGTATTTAAGGTGTATTAAAGTGTTAAATGGGGGCAAAAAGGGTTGGGGCTAAGCCCCCTCCCATGGTTTGTGTAACCGCATACGACCACAAGCATGGAAGCTTCCAGGATAAGGGATAATCCATGGGTGCAGGATCTAAGGGGCCAACCCCTTGTGATATCTTTGGAGCTTCGTACCCGACGCATAAGGATAGGGATAGCTCCCAATCTTGTGGGGGTTTGGATATGACCATATGTTTCGAGATAAGGGGCCAGTGCACAGCCCTATGGGCTGGCGCTTGGCCACCTAATATAACCATATGACCATAAATAGGGGGCATGCTAGGCCTAAGGAGCTTATCCCTATTATTATGGCATAAAGTGGGTTTTGACCTTATCTTTATGGTTTTTTTATTGATTTTTTAACCAGTTTTGGTTATTTGACCATATCTTGGTGGATATTGGGCCAAATTGAGTGCCACAAAAAGTGGGATGTTCGGATTTGATCACTCTACCTCATGGATATATAAACCAAGCCATTGTGAGGTTTTAATAAAGAAATAATAAGAAAAGAATCTTGAAGCCAAGGTCAAGTAGTCTTGAGCAGTGCAAAGTATCTGAGCTTTGGAGGCAGATTATGGGAGTTCTACTACTCTGTTTTTAGTGTCGTCTATTGCATCAGGTTCCTGAGACAGAGAAGAATACAGCTAGTCAGTTAGATCCCTATATGATGTGACTTTAATTCATATTGTAAAGCATTGAATGTTTAATAGATAAAGCCTCCCTCACTGAAGACAAAGGCCTGGAGACATATGAGAGATTGTCGAATTCCATTATCAACTTCTTGTGTACAATTTGTTGATGGTTTTCATTCTTTTGTTATCTATAATTGCTCTTAATTATTCAAGTCTTTGTTTTCTTGATATTCACTTGAACCGTCAGAAAAAGGTCTTGATTAAATTGAGGTTATAGTGTGT
This sequence comes from Picea engelmannii, assembly GCA_009831015.1. Classification (NCBI taxonomy): domain Eukaryota; kingdom Viridiplantae; phylum Streptophyta; class Pinopsida; order Pinales; family Pinaceae; genus Picea; species Picea engelmannii. The sequence continues at coordinate 99,987 of ML808360.1, read as the reverse complement.
AATTGCTAAGCTTCAATTTTCGGACAAAGTGGTATCAGAGCAAGCTCACATTTGCAGGAACTATGAATATGGGAAAAATATTGAAGAGAGATAGACTCCAGGAGCTCGAGGAGATCAACCAAGCCATGCAGCAAGAGAATGTTGAATTGCGAAGATTGGTGCAGATTATCGAGGAAGATAGGGAAAGAATGTGAACGTTGATGTTGGCAATGGAAGCAAGGCGAGTTGGAGGAAGTCCTTCAACTAAAATCATGAGCCATGTTAGGGATGATGGAACTCATCCATTCCAAAGGAAATTAGATGAGGAGGATTCATAGACTCCTGCTACTCGGATTGAGGAGCAGTCGATAGGAGAGGCCATTGGCACATTCTCTTCTCCAGTAGAAAGCACTGATTACACTCCAACCTCACCTGTAGCTGATCAGGAAGTGGAGTCCAACCATCTGGAGATAGCATCATTTGAGATGTTAGAAAAATAGGACCACGACGAAATAAAATAAAACAAATGTGAAAACAAAACACAAAAGATACACAATACAAGAGAGACACAAATTTACGTGGTTCACCTAGTGTGGGCTACGTCCACCAATGAAATTGCCAATTCCTTCCTTTATTATTATCCAGCAAATGAAGGGATACAACCTACAAAAAAACTTGTTGTAACTTCCTCTTCTTTCTCTCACAGTCTCCTCTCTCATAATACAATACTCACCATCATACATAGCCACAATACATTTCCCTCATAAAAGAGGTTTCCTTCTAGGGCAAAAAACCCTAACATAATTTCTACCATTAGATCTGCAACCTTATAATGAACGGTCTAGATTTACAATGAAATTACAATATACTTTTACAAGGCATTGTTTCCTTTGGAGGCTTCACCCCCGAACCCCCTAGCCGAGGGGATAAGCCCCCCAAACCCCACAGAGGGGGTACCCCCCCTATGCACTCCCCTGCGTGGAAGAGTGTACATACTTCTTGGGTGTAAAGTCTTCATGGGGTATAAACACGTCTGAAAAACACAAGACCTCTGAGTCAAGAAGATAATCAGGCTCCACAACCAACAATCTCCTACTTGGAGACTGATCTCAACAACTCCACTGTTTTTGTACATGCTGGACTCTGAACCTTCTTAGACCTCGCAAATTTCTCATCTTCATCTTCATTCTTGAAGACCAAATGAAATTGAGCAGGAACTCAATTTCTCTCTAGTTACTCCCTTTGTTAACATATCTGCAGAATTTTGGCTAGTGTGTATCTTTTCCAACTTCAAATGTCCATCTTCCAAGGTAGATCGTATGAAGTGGTACCTCAACTGTATATTCTTAGTCTTCGAATGGAAGGTTGAGTTCTTTCCAAGATGAATTGCACTCTCACTGTCATAGTACAATTTGTTATTCTCCTGCTTCTTTATGAATTCCTCCATAAACCTTTGTAACCAAATCATCTCTTTACTAGCCTCTGTAGCAGAAACATACTCTGCCTCTGTTGTTTAAAGTGAAACAACCTTTTGCAGTTTTGAAATCCAACTTACTATTGTTCCACCTATAGTAAAAACATACCCTGTGGTGCTCCTCCTACTATCTTTATCAGTTGCCATATCTGAATCAACATATCCCTGTAGAAAAGTGTCTGAACCTCAAAAAAATAATGCATGAGTAGTTGTACCTCTCAAATACCTGAGAATCCACTTTACTTCCTCCCAATGTTATTTACCTGGATTATTCATATACCTGCTCACAACTCCCATTGCATATGCAATATTTGGTCTTGTGCAAACCATTGCATACATAAAGATGCCAATTGTTGATGAATAAGGGACCCTGGACATGTATTCTATCTCCTCCTGTGTCTTGGGACACATTTCCTTAGTTAATTTGAAATGGTTGGCCAAAGGTGTATTAACTTTTTTTTCATTCTGCATTCTAAACCTCTCCAACACCTTCTCTGTGTACTCACCCTGAGACAATGTCAATTTTCGATTTTTCATGTCTCTTGTTATTCTCATGCCAAGGATTTTCTTTGCAGCACCCAAATCCTTCATCGCATATGAATTGGCTAATTTCTTCTTGAGCATATTTATATCCTACATATTAGACCCTGCAACAATCATGTCATCTACATACAAATGCAAGATAATATAGCTTCCATTTTCTAGCCTTTTAAAATAAACAAAGTGATTAGAATGACATCTACTATAACCCTGTTCTATCATAAACCTATCAAAATTCAAATACCACTGCCTTGGAGCTTGCTTTAGGCCATACAATCTCTTCTTCAACCTGCATACCAAATTCTCCTTCCCTTTGACCTCATACCCCTATGGCTGCTGCATATAAATCTCTTCCTCCAAATCCCCATGGAGAAAAGATGTTTTTACATCTAATTGTTCAAGATGCAAATATTCTACTTCCACAAGACTTAAAATAGTCCTAATTGAAGTCATTTTAACAACAGGAGGAAATATTTCATTAAAATCTATACCTTTCTTTTGTGCAAACCCCTTTACAACAAGTCTAGCCTTGTATCGCTTTTCTCCTCCATATTCTTCCTTCAACTTGTAAACCCATTTATTCTACAATGCTTTTTTTCCCATAGGCAACTGAACCAAGTCCCAAGTCTCCAAGAGATGATACCTAAGTTGGTCCCCATACATATGTATGCACAAGATCTAACCTTTCATTCTTCTTTTCTTTTCCAACTCTGAGAAATTCGACTCTCTTTTGTTTTCCATAAACACAATGCTCACAGAAGTCCATATCAATTTGTTTAAGATCTGGCAAAACATTTCTTTTGTGAAGTATCTACATACCCTTCTCACTCATGTGTCCCAGCCTATGATGTGATAGTGTTGTATCCACTCCTATAGAAGGTAAATATATAGAAGAGTCAGTATTACAAGTACATAAATACAATGTACCTACCTTCTCTCCTTTTGCTATCACCAATGATCCTTTGATGACCTTCCACATCTTATATGTAAATATGGATATACAACCTTCACTTGCCAACCGCCCTATTGAAATTAGATTTTTCCTTAAATCTGGAACATGTCTTACCTCTTTCAACAACCATTGGTTTCCATTGCGTTGCTTTATTTTTACCGTTCCCATTCCAACAATTTTGCATGGTGCATCATCACCCAAATGAACCTGTCCAAAATCACCTTGAACATAATCTAGAAAATGTTTCCTATCGAGTGTGGCATGAAATGAAGCCCCTGAATCTACTACCCAAGACTCAGAAATATTTTCTACTGAAAGAATCAAAGCATCTTGTAACACATCACCTGTTACATTTGCTTCCTGATTTCTCTCCTATTGTCCATCTCTTTGTTTCTTTGGAGCTCTGCAGTATTTCTTCAGATGTCCTTTCTTCCCACAATTTTAGCACTCTATCTTTCCAAGTCTTGATTTGGATTTGTCCTTCCTATAATTCCCACTGTTCACTGAGCCCTTTCCTCTATCCTTTTGTTTTCCCCTGTTCTCCATGTTCAACGCATTACCTGATGTCTCAACTGTGGTTTTCCATCGTATTTCCTCACTAAGGATAACACCAACAACATCATTAAATTTTAAAGTATTTGAACCAGAGATAGAGTTACTTATAGACATGACCAAGCCATTCGATCTTTATGGCAATGAGCACAAGATTAGAAGATCCCTAACCTCATCATCAAATCCCACTTTTACAAAACTTAGTTGATTAGTAACCGTATTAAATTCATTTAAATGATCTGCAACATACCCACCTTCTGACATCTTCATATTAAATAATCTATTCATTAGAAATACCTTATTGGATGCCGAGGGTTTTTCATACAGTTTAGCCAACGCATCCATCAGATCCTTCATTGTCTTTTCTTTCGAAATATTGAAAGACACTGATGCTGCCAAGCTCAACCGTATCGTTCCTAGAGCCTTTCTGTCAAGAATCTCCCATTCTTCATCCTTCATGGCCGTCGTCTTCTTTTCTACTCCACCCAATGGTAGGAATAGATCCTTCTGATATAAATAATATTCCATCTGCATCTTCCATAATTGGTAGTTTTGTCCATTAAATTTATCGACCCTAAACTTTCCATCTTCCGACATTGCTCCCACTCGAACCAGGAACCCTCTTTTCTTGCGAGTTACCTTTCGCTCTACTACCAATTGTTAGAAAAACAGGACCACAGAGAAATAAAATAAAACAAATTCGGAAACAAAACACAAAAGATACACAATACAAGAGAGACACAGATTTACGTGGTTCACCCAGTGTGGGCTACATCCACCAGAGAAATTGCCAAGTCCTTCCTTTATTATTATCCAGCAAATGAAGGGATACAACCTATAGAAAAACCCATTGTAACTTCCTCTTCTTTCTCTCATAGTCTCCTCTCTCATAATACAATACTCGCCATCATACATAGCCACAATACATTTCCCTCATAAAAGAGGGTTTCCTTCTAGGGAAAATAACCCTAACATAATTTCTATCATTAGATCTGTGACCTTATAATGAATGGTCCATATTTACAATGAAATTACAATATACTTTTATAAGGAAATTTTTTCTTCGAGGGCCCGCTTTCCCCTGGACCCCATAGAGGAGGTACCCCCCCTCTACACTCCCCTACGTGGAAGAGTGTACATACTTATGGAGTGTAAAGTCTTCATGGGGTATAAACACAGCTGAAAAACACAAGACCTCTGAGTCAAGAAGATAATCAGGCTCCACAACCAACATGAGAAACATACCAAAGGAGTCAGTATGAGAATGTTATTGAAGTTAGGATATCGGAAGGGGAAAGGCCTTGGAAAATATGGCCAAGGCAGAGCTTATCCAATTGAAGTGCATGAGCATCCACTCCGGGAAAGATTGGGATATGCATGAGGATCTTTTGAGAACGAGAGTCCGGTGATTCGCTGCACACACTGTCAAAAGTTCGAATAGGATGTTGACCGTTGTTGGAAGCAGCATCTAGAATTGACACCAGAATGGTTTCAGACTCGACAAGGAGAACAGGCAGCTCAAGCTAGCAGCGACACAAACAGTGAATCATGAAAGAAAGCTAAACAGGTTGTAAGGTATAAATCACCTTCTCCCACCTTTACTGATGAGCATGCTAGAGTCATGAACCTTATCAGGAAAACGATTCCATGCACATTTTGTAGCAGCAATAACCATTGTGTTGCATACTACTTGGAACAGAAAGTATATGGAAGAAATATCATGGTGACAAGAAGTACGCCAAGATGCGATGACGCGACATTATAAATAAAAAATAATCTGCGAGCAAAGTCAGTGCAACCATGGCAGGAGTTAGATAAGTCCAAGGGGGATTCGACTCATTCATGGCACAATTCCATCAAGTTTCATCGAGCAAGAAACACTTTCTCACATTTTTAGACGAGCGGACATTGTGAGGATAGTTGTTGGAGGTTGCATCCAAAGTTGCGACGCTCAACAAACCCAGAAGGGCCTGAGCAAAAGATGGATGATGCACAGGAACAGAAGGACATTGTCGAGGAGCAGAACGACGTTGCAAGAGGACAATAGGAGGATGCTGCAAAGAAGCAGAGGAACAACCGTGACACTCTGTTGGTAGGAGATGGGTCATTCGACTGGAACTAGGCAGATTTTATGCCCTATATGTAAATTGAGTCAGTTTCATTGTCATTGATGTAATAAAAGTGATTTGATTTATGAAATCACTTATTGAGTCTAGTTAATGTTAAGTCTAGGATTTTTTTTCATTAGTTGATTGATGTAAGGATAGATTCAATTGATGTAATAAACCTTTTGGGGTCCAAAAGGTCCTTAGTGGGAAGGCGTGATCTAGATTTGGATCCAGGAGCTTGATAGGGCTCAAAAAAGCCTAAAAATCAATGTTCTTAGAATGACGTCAAAAAAAACATGTGCAAATGCCTCATCAATACAAACCCAACGCAACTTGAACAGGCTCAAATAGACGTTGTATGCTGCCGATATCATGATCTGAAGTTCAAGTCAAACTTGCAAAAAAGTGAATGTCAAAGTCAATGGTCTGTACTGCTGACATCAGCAATATGTCAGCAGGACAGGTGGCAGACGACATCAACATGATGTCAGCAGAACACGTGGCAGCACCAGGACATGCCACGTGGCAGTCATTTTTGGCATTTTTAGGGATGATTTGGACCAATAAAAATTGGACACATGGCAGTGTGTACAGCATGACACGTGGCAGGTACAGTGATGAAATGGAAGGTGTGCTTACATGGCTAATTGCTAACATGGAAGGTATGATGTTGACACATGGGTGAATCATTGACTGACAAGTTGCATCAGTCCAGTGAATAAGGAGGTGCCACGTGGCCCAGACTTGGGCTACCACTTGGCACCCAAGTGTTGGTCGAAGTTTCATATGCCAAAATGTTTGGAGTTCAAAGGATTCAAACTCATCACCTCCAATGAGGGGCCTACCCCTTGGGAAAGGTTCGATTATCATTGGACCAATGGTGGGACTTGTGTATACAAGCTCATGATATAGTATTTAAGGTGTATCAAAGTGTTAAATGGGGGTGGAAAGGGCTGGGGCTAAGCCCTAGCCCATGGTTTGTGTAACCACATATGACCACAAGCATGGAAGCTTCTAGGATAAGACATAGGTACGGGAGCTAAGGGGCCAACCCTTTGTGATATGTTTGGAGCTTTTTACTCGACACATAAGGATAGGGATAGCTCTTGATCTTGTGGGGGTTTGGATATGACCATATATTTCGAGATAAGGGGCCAGCGCACAGCCCTATGGGCTGGCACTTGGCCACCTAATATAACCATATGATCATAAATGGGGGGCGTGCTAGCCCTAAGGATCTTAGACCTATTATTATGGAATAAAGTGGGTTTTGACCTTATCTTTATGGTTTTTTTATTGATTTTTTTAACCAGTTTTGGTTATTTGGCCATATCTTGGTGGATATTGGGCCAAATTGAGTGCCACAAAAAGTGGGATGTTGGGATTTGATCCCTCTACCTCATGGATATATAAACCAATCCATTGTGAGGTTTTAAACAAGAAAGAAGAAACAAAGAATCTTGAAGCCAAGGTCAATTAGTCTTGAGCAGTGAAAAGTAGCTAAGCTTTGGAGGTAGTTTCTGGGAGTTCAGTGTCATCTGTTGCATCAGGTTCCTGAGACAGAGAAGAATACAGCTAGTCAGTCAGAGCCCTATATGATGTGATTTTAATGCATGTTATCCACATTTTTGGTTATCAAGATGATATTATGATTATGTCATGATAATGGAAGATCAAACTCTTCATTAAGAACTTTTTCCTGAAGAAGGTTACACTTGTCATTTTCTCAAAATCATATTTTGAAGATAGTTCGCAGGCT
>ML808360.1:0-31307 GCA_009831015.1 Picea engelmannii | reverse complement strand
GAGACCGGTTTTCAGATCCCTTGGAGGGTTATCCTTTGTCCTTCTTTGCTCACACATTCTAAGGTTTTATAGTAACAGTCCAGTTTGGCTTTATGGGCGGCCAGCCAGTCCATACCAATCAACAGATCATATGATCCCAGGGGTAATACATTAAGGGTTTCTTGGGTGGGGAATTCACCCAACATTAATTGGCAGGCTGGTATGTCCTCTACCATCTTTCTTTTAGTGCCAGTGGCTAACTGTACCAACCATGGTTTAGTTTGCTTCTGTGGTTGTAGCTTACACTTATCAACAGCTCTAGGGGATATATAACTCAAATTTGAACCAGGGTCAATCAAAATAGACACCAGATGGTTGAAAATCATACCTTCTATTTCCACCACTGAAGCTTGGTGGTCAGCTTGGTTATTATCCAAGGCTGCATAAATCTGCGGCACACTCCTTGCCACATCATTGACTGTGGTAGCTTCCTGCATGTTATAAACCTTTCGACTATTCTATTGTCGGTGTGGACAGTCCCTCCGGAGATTCTCTCCTCCGCAATCCCATCATTCCAAAGGTTTCCTCTTTGGGTTATCAGTCTTTACCGGTATAGGTCCAGAAGTTTTATTTCCATCCACCAAGGGAAATTTCTGCTGGAGTACACTCCGAGTTGGAAAGTTCATTCTGTCGTTCTTCTTGTAGTTTTTCAATCCTAAGGATTTTCTCCCCTTCTTTTGGAATTTTGAACCATTATATTGTTTCCAGTCTCCATGAGACTCTGCCCGATGTCCATATTGTTCATGACAATATGTTGCTTTTCGAATAGTGTCTTCTAAGGTCTTTGGCTCGTCGAATTCGATTCGGTTTCGGTATTCCTTGGGTAGCCCACTGATGAAGCGTTGTACCTTCACCTTCTCTGCTGTGATGTAGGGTACATACCTCAGTAAGTCAAGGAATTTATTGACATACTCCTCCATAGTAAGTTGTCCCAGTTTGAGTTCATAAAACTCTTTAGCCTTCTCATCAAAATACCTTTCTGACAAATACTTCTTCCGGAAGTACTTCTCAAACTGTTTCCAAGACAGGTCCTCCTCCCAGACCCCTTTCATATTCTTAAGGTATTCCCACCAGATGGAAGCCTTTCCATTCAGATTGAAAGAGGCCACTTGGGCCTTCAAGTTCTCTGAGAAATCATGGACTCTAAAATATTTCTTCAGTCCAAGTAGCCAAGCCTCAACTTCCTCTCCCTTCTTTATCTCGCTGTCGAAGGAGGGAGGTTTGGCCTTTTTGAATTCTTCAAATTTATGACTCTTGGAAGTCTTTTGCTTCTTTTGTTTCTTTTGAGAATAGGAACTGGTCCTGTTGCTGGAAGAGCCTTCTGAATCACCAGCTTCCTTCTCAGTGGAATCGTCTGGCACTGGTCCTTTACCTCTGGGGTGGACCTTTCTAGATGTGCTTCTCTCAATGTGGCCACTGACATGACCACGATTCTTCATTTTAGGTTCATGTTGCATTTGTCGATGTAGGTCGGATAAGCTCTGCAGTAGAACTGCATTAATTTCGATTTGTTTTTCTTGTTCTTTCATCATCCTTTCATTATCGGCCTTGCAGCTTTGCAATTCGACCATGAGACTCCTCACAGTCTCAGCTAGGCCTGGAGGGGTTCCTATTGCTCTTCTTTCGTCAGACTCTTCATCTCTGTAGTGGGAGCCTTTTCCCACCTCTTGGTGAGTCACCATACTCTGCGTTTGTAGATTCCCGCGGTTGATCGTCCGCTTGAGTGAAAAGACAAACGCTGGTTGTTAGTCAAGACTTAAATTCGTCTTTTTTTTTATAAATGGCACATAAATTGATAACTTCTTTCACTTGCATACATAGTCAGGTTCTCATTTTCCAAGTTTTAATACTGGACCAGAGAGTTAAGTCAGGGGATTACTCCTCATAGGAGCGTTTTGAACGAGGTTTATGTGCGACTCGTGCATGAGCCCAATCAGACCGAGTGTCGTAACCATGCTCTGATACCACTTTGTAACATACCCACTACCTAAATCAAATTTTTTCGGTCCTCTGTCAGACTCGAGCCCCTAAATGACCATGGAGGCACAGCGTAAGCTGGCTCTTTCTCTCTCTCCTTCTCCGTTCCGATGTGATCGTGGGTCATACTCACAGTTCAATTTGAGTGCAACATCTTTTGTATTTCGCGCTTCGGCACTATATTAATGTCTAAAAAATTCGACTCTGCAACCGCCGAACCCTAGCAGGGCTAATGAGCGACCAATAGGGATGAATCCCTACGGGGTCAGTGAATGGCCAATAGGAACAAACCTCAACAGGGGTAGAGAACCGCCAATGAGAAACGTCCATTGCGCGGTTAGGTGGCATACAGGTAGCAAGAGGGAAACACAACACGGTGGTCGTCATGACAGGGAGGGGCCCCACTTCACACACCACACTATTTCGGACCCCCCCCCCCCTATTAAAGGAAGAATGGCAAGGGGGGTCCGGAATCCACCTAGAAACCATTGATCACGATGAGTAAATCTCGACTGTTCGAGAGTTGCGCATCCAATTCTGGACCCCCCCTTACCGCTAAAGGAAGAACATCAAGGGGGCTTTTGAATGGAACCTCAGTCGTAGATCTGGGCGGGTGGATTCTGGCCGTCCAGATATGCTCACCGCTTATCTTAAAGCATAACCACATTCTAGTTTAAGTTAACATCTTGTTCCCACATCTAACGGTCATTACGGACCCGAAGATCCTCCGAAAGAATCTCCTCCGTCCATCGGGGTTCCAAATATCACAATGTTGGAATACATAAACATTTTGTCCTCGGAATCCCCGATATCCCAATATGACGTCAGCTTCCGCTAGTCCCCTGGACTAGACATTTTGATCCACATGACCTCCCTCTATATGACCACAGTCATATCCTTTCATCGGGGTTTCGGGGTTTGCAATGTCAAAATACATTCGCCCACGGAACTCGAACTTCTCCGATCCCCGACTCCTCGGGATCTCCTGACACGTGTCCCAAATAATGGATAGTTCTAATCTCATCAGAATATCGCGCTTCGCGACTTCACAGCTTCTATTGCCAAGATCATGGGCTTCAACCTACGAAACTCCGATACACGATCCTACGTGTAGATTGGACAGTCCTCTTGCGACCCAGATCCAACGGCTACCCTTCTTCCTCGCTCCTCGCGTCTCGCGACTTGGAGTACCAAATGCTTGGACCCTTACCCTGTGAACCTCCGAGTTCACGAGTTCCCGGGATCTCTGCCACCTATCCTCCTCGGATGGAAGGCTTTGATCCTCTCGTGGCTTCGCCATTCGCGACTTGGAGCATCCAAATTTTGGACTCCTACCTCGCGAACCTCTGAGTTCACGAGTTCCCGGGATCTCTGCCACCTGTCCTCCTCGGATGGACGGCTCTGATCCTATCATGGCTTCACCATTCGTGACTTGGAGCATCCAAATTTTGGACTCCTACCTCACGAACCTCCGAGTTCACGAGTTCCCTGGATCTCTGCCACCTGTCCTCCTCGGATGGACGGCTTTGATCCTTTTGCCCCTATTCACGAGGCTTAACCCTTGTATATCTCCCTATGGATCTAGCGACTGTCGGGTTTCCTAGCTAAGATCTGATGGTCCAGATCGGTCCCGATGCCATGCCCTTTCCTACTACTCTTTGGACATGGAAAAACCAACGGCCCAGATGTTCTCATGGAGCCTGGGGGTCTACGATTCAGATTTCCTCGCTATTCACGAAGATAGAGGAAAAAGGGTTAATGGCAATTAACACCCTCGTTTATTCCTTTAATTTATCGATCATGAATGACCACAGATTCCTCGACAGGATCTCATCCATTGATCAATACTTATCCCTACGCTGCTACTTCAGGATTTTAAGAGGTTTATTCCTCTTTATACAGGGTTGTTGGGACTTACCCATTCAAGTCCCTTTGTTGGGTTCTTTTTGAACCTTTCTAAGGAGGGAAAGTCTCGGTGATGGGATCTATTCCGGGCATCCCTGGAAATAGGCAAGGGTAATCTACTTCCCGAGAACGGGCTGGGAGCCTAACTTAGTTCGACCTAGGCATACTTAGATTCATTTATCAACGTAAGTCATGCATGGTTCCCTCTGTCATAAGCATATATCTATATATTCTTATCAAAACACTGCACTCACATTCTTATACTATAATTATTCATAATTTCACAGTTCTGCGAGAAAATATAATAGTATATGAATTTCAAGACACAATATGTAAAACACTTATCATAAATAACCCCAGAAGTGGGTGCAACTGCTGAGAGGGGTGCTCGTTTCCACCCAACTGTAGGCTCAGTGATTCCCAACGGATTTACCACTAGCCACCCCCGAGCTGAGACCACGATTCTCTGAGACTACGTCTCTCTATCTGCCAGTGACCCGGAGCGAAGGTTACAATCCTTCCTCTCTGCTATCACTCACTCTGCATAATGCCAAAGTTCCCCTCGTGTCTTCCCTTTCAATCGTCTCTGCCATATACCTTATCCTCTCGCAAGGTTGCGTGTGGCACGATTACCCTCGTGCCGATCAGGCCTGACGACTCTATGGATGGGTGGTTCACCATCCCATCCCTCATCAAGCCATCTGCCTACCAGCCTGCGAGGCATTGAATTTTAGGGCCAGCGTGCCACTTTTGGTTCTCCGGGCCAGTGGAGTCCAAATACGGTATTTAATTCTCAGTGGAAGTTAACGCCACCTTTTCAGGTGCCTTCCACCGCCATCGTGGTCTCTTTTTTTGCACATACCCCCATCAACATTCCTGCAATAAATTCAGAATGTCATTCACATTCATTGAGCTCTTCCTCAAGGTCCATTTACATCACATATTCACATTTATGAGTTTTCCATAGTTCTTGGCCAGTCCGGTTATATTTACAAGTTGGGGGAAACAGGGTGTTACAACCCCTCAAATTATTATGGCCTATCCCTTTTAGGAATAAGGGATATAAAGCTATAATTCAGAGCTCCAACAACCCTACCTTTCAATCTAGACTCTTCAACCGCATGTTGGATGCAAGCCGAGTCAAGAAGAAAGATTATTTTTGGAGGAGAAGCATGCAAGGAGGAAAGGACAACTGGAAGGAAAAGCAACACGTGTAAGAGAAGAAGGCTAGGTGTAGATTCAAAAAATACCTAACGACACTAGGGTTAGGGTTTTTGTAATGTATCGTAATGGCTAGTGAGCCAAGGATATAAATAAGTAGTACTTAGAGGAATAAAGGGGGGAGATACACAGACACATGTAGAGGGAGAGAGAATTTAAGAACTATACGAGTCATTAAGTTGGTGATCTAGGGAAGTAGTGAGTGACTTGATCCCGAGGGTTAGTTCATAGGTTGAGGAGCCTGGTGCAATCTAGTCAACCTCACAGGGATCGAGGATCATGTGGAAAGGAATGAGACCTAAGATTGTAAACACGCACGGCGTGATATATTACTGAATCATAATAAAATCTTGAGCACTATATCTTTGTGGATGTAGCATAGGAGGGGTTGAACCACTATAACACCCGTGTTATGTGAATGATTGTATGCATCTTTATGGTTGATTAATTTTTGAATGTTAGATGAATGAATTAACTAGTTAGATCCCGTATTCCACATGCATGAATAGAATGATTGTTATAACTAGATGTTAGACTGAATAAATATTACAGAATACAACCACAGATCTCCACTCATTCCTAGGTTGCAAACACCTAAGTATTGCAGCCACCCATAGAGCTATCTCGGGTGATATTTTGCAGTACACTCAGTGTGTTGTGTTTCCTTTTGTTCTACCAGAGGGGCCGATAGTTTTAAATGGATTTCATTGGGATCTTATCAAATCTGAACCAGAGTCAATCTATGATAGTAAGATAGAATCAAAATAACACATAAGAAATCCTAAGTAATACAAAGACCAATACAAGAGAGGGAAAGCCAAAAAATAGTTCTGTTGCCGGTTGAATTGGAAGAAAATGGGATTGAGTATGTGAGATTTGTGGAATACGCGTCAAAAGAGTGTTGAATCAGACAACAAGTTGTTGAGAGAATGAAAATATAAAATGGAATGTTGAGACTATGGAATCCAACGAAGGTAGAGATAGAGAATTAGTTGAAGACAAATGAGCTAGAGTTTGCGCAGAAAGATAACAGAAATCCAAAGTTGACACCGCGCAAATATATGAACAAGTACGTATAAAGTGACTTGCATGAAGTATTTTTTTGTGATTTCCCGCATGTATTGCAGGAGTGGATAAAAAGTTTGAAACAAAACCATCCGACAAATTGGATCATACAACTAGAGTGGAATCCTGAAGAGATCGTGCAGTTACAACGAGTTGATAATAAGTTTACGTGTGCAATAGATTTATGGTTAGACAACATTGTTGCAAGATTTATCATAGAATTTGCAGTAGATACAATGAAGTCTTACAGCGCAGCTGAACAAGAGTTATTGAAGGGACCTCAAGGTAGGTACATTAGATCATTATATACTTCCATTAAGACATTACTATATAACAAAGGTGTAATGACAATGGAGTCAGACAACTAGACTTCCTTGTGTACATTGGAGAAGGGGGGAAGCACTAACAGGAGAAGGAGAAATGGAAGGAGAAGTGGATAAAGGAAATAAGGGGGAGGCCTTGGACCCAATTATGATGAATGAAGAGTAGATCAAGTGGATCATGGCAACAGCTGAAAAGACGTGCAGTGGAGTACCCTACCAATATAAGGTGAACACCAAGAAGAGAGCCATAGTCTCGATGGAAGGCTTGGAAAGTGATGAAGAGGAGTTAGAGGATCTCTGAGCTATGGTGAAGATTGAGGAAATCCTATGTGTGACATATGAAAGGAAGACATGAGGTCCAAGAGCAGGAATAGAAGGAAACACTCCTATCCATATTAGTGTCAGTGTGGAACCCATAAACCCATGGGTGACTAATACACTAAGAAGAACACCACCATTTAGACAATCGAATTTCTGGAGAGGGAAGACAGAAGGAAGTATATATACACAAGGAACAACAACTAGGGGAGCTAGTTCAAGAAGCATTAGTCAGGTATCTACACCGTGCAGATGTAGTAGTTCAACATTTAGGATGGCAGAACATGATCCCACCATCAGGTTACCATGAGAAGGAGAAACGGAAGGAGAAGTGGATAAAGGAAAGAAGGAGGAGGCCTTGGACCCAATTATGATGAACGAAGACCAGATCAAGAGGATCATGGAAACATCTATAAATACGCACAGTGGAGTACCCTACCAATATAAGGTGAACACCAAGAAGAGAGCCATAGCCGTGAGGGAAGGCTTGGAAAGTGATGAAGAGGAGGTAGAGGATCTCTGGGATGTGGAGCTGATTGAGGAAATTATGTGCGTGACATATGAGAGGAAGACGAGAGGTCCAAGAGAAGGAATAGAAGGAAACACTCCTATCCATATTAGTGTCAGTGTGGAACCCATAAACCCATGTGCGACTAAAACACTAAGAAGAACACCACCATTTAGACTGTTAGAAATACTAAGACAACTGAGGGGGCGGTGTGAATCAATTGTTACTGTGCTTAAAAAAAATTATTCCTATTAAAATGTTATTAACCTTCTCCAAGTGATCATCAAGATTATGCAAGTCATGAACAACAAAAATAGTAAACATCAATCACACATATGACATACACAGAGACAGATATTCATGAGGAAACCCATAAAGGGAGAAAACCTCTTCTTCTTGGAATGATAGGTAGTGTTTTATGTTCTGTACATCATCAATCTTATGAGAACCAACTCTTTGTGAGGATACCACCTTTGTTTTACAAGTTGCAACTTGTTAAGAGCACCAAATCTCTAGTTTCTCTAGCACCCACTAGAAGGAAGCACAGACTCCCTGAGTGTTCCAGCACCAACTGGATGGAAGCACCAACTTCTAGTCACACAACACCAACCTGTATAACATAGAACAATGGTTCTCCCTTGCACCACCCTACCAACCTGGTTCTTCTGGCTGCAACCAGATGGAAGCTACAACTCCCTGTGTTCAAGAACCCACTTGAAACTCTAAGGACAACAGTCCTCCCTAGCACCACCCTACCACCCTGAAATATAAATCTTTTCTTACTGAAATTTATTATAGTGATACAATATTTATCAATGGCTTACCAGTCTCATCGTTGTTTTTCTACACTGATATGCTCTTCCTGCATTAGTGTGTTGTCATTGCTCACATATTTTTGTGCACACTTGTTCATCTTCTCTTTCAACTTTCATGATCTTTGATGCCTCTTCATACTTTGCACTGTGTCTATCATATTCCCTTCAAATCATTCACAACTACTCTTGCTATTGACATGCCTCACTATCAAAGAAGCATGCTCTCTTCACTGTTCTGCATGTCTTTCTCATGCCAGGTCATATTTTGGATCATCATTCGAACTCTTCATCTTCTCTGGCAGTTATTCTTAATCTGTTCATCATAAGTGGTCATTCTCCCAATATTATTTGGCTTCTCTAGCAGTTATCCCGATCCTGATCATCACTATCGGGCGTTATCCTGAGATTCTTTTGCTTCTCTAGCAATCGCCACTCTTCGTCTTCTCTGGTAGTTATAGTAAGTCGTTTTTGGCTTCTAATCCCCTTCCTTCACGTGACCACTGGTAGTGCCCAAACGCTTATTCAAAGGGCGCTTCCTAATCTCAGTCTAGTGAGTGCTAGCTTCATTTCTTGTTATGACCTTGGGCAATGAACTTCACGTAACCACGTGATTGCAGGCGCATCCATCGGCAGTTTGAGGGAAACCTACTTTTCGCCCCGCAATTCACTACAAGCCTCCACGCATCCTTTCTCCAAAATCATGGTTTTGATTGCAGCCCGCTCATGAAAAATTAAGATTCGAGCATGTTCTAAACCTACAATGTGACGGGACCATCGATCTCACGATATTGACGGTGCTCCTGAATGGATGGTTCAAATTTTCTCTTTCACAATCTGCGGATCATATCTAACCTCCCTAAATCAACGACTGTGATTTATTTCATGATTTGGGCTTTGGGAGTTTCAAATCGCAAACCCTGTCTTCTTCCATATGCCAATCTTCTGGAGTCGATGATCCACAGACACCTATCCTTCTCAATCGACGACCCTTTCTCCACTTCATGAATTTGACCATTCAACCAGATCAATGGTTTTGCGTCCCCTTTCTCAATCAATGATTGAGATATCCTTCAGGTCTCTGGACTTCTGAAGTCTCAAATATCAAACTTACACTCTGGATCAGACGGCCCAGATTGTCTTTGGACGATTTGATGCTTGAGGTCTTCTTCGAATGATCTGACGGTTGTGATCTTCTTCAGATGATCCGATGGTCGAGAATTTACTTCGACTCTCCAGCTCTCCGGGATTCAGGTATTTTAGTTCTCAACTTGAAACTTGAAGTGAGATTTTTCCAGAGCATAACCTCCCCACATATAGAGACTCGAAACGAATGATAATCATTTGATCAAGGACTTAGATCAACAGCTTGATTTGTATGCAATGTTGTTTTGACTTCGTTTAAATCCAACGGCCCTCCAACTTTGCTTATCTTATCCTTCCACTTTATTTGATCTGATGGGTGACGAGTATTTGGATAATCGAGAACTCATCCTTTTTTCCATGTTTATATTATCCTTCAATTAATTTGATCCGACAGCTGACGGATATTCAAGTGATCAAGATATTAGATCTCAGCCCTTTCTTATCCTGTCCTTCCACTAATTCAATTCGACAGCTAACGTGGTCTTCTGACGTGGTCTGGAAACTTGGTTTTCCACATGTCCTTGTAGACATGATTTGCTGACATGGTTCTCCCTGATCTAACAGTCATCACATTTTCTCTAGATCTGATGGTCCTTATTCATTTTGGATTTTCGGGCATCAGGTAATTCAACTTTCAAGTTTCCAATTATTTCAAAGTGAGATTCTCAAACGATAACCTGCTCGCAACTTTTAACGTGAACCAAATGTTGTTCTTCGATCATGTTCTTAGATATATGGCTTGATCTATCTGTGGTGCTACTCTTCTAGCTTATCTTGTCCTTCCACTTAGAATGATCCAACGGTTGTCAGGTATTTAGATAATCGAATTCTCAACCGTTTGACCCTGATCACGTTTCAATATTGCACTTTCCCTTCTAAGCTTTGATCTCTCTAACTTAGAAGGTTTTCTAAGTGTTCAAAGGTCTCAACCTTTTCTCCTCCTGCGAGTCTACCTCTTGGACCTCGTCTGTGCGTCTGAAAACACTGTCTCTCATGAGCTTTAGCAATGGTTCTATCATCATTTCTTTCCTATTTTTCTTGCCATCAATGACAAGCACACTCTTCCTATAAACATGCCATAGACAACCAAATTTTGGGAGAAGGAAGACAACATGAAGTACATCTACACAAGAAAAAACAACTAGGGGAACCAGTTCAGGAAGCATTAGTCAAGTATCTATACCGCATGGAGGTAGTAGTTCAACGTTTAGGATGGCAGGACATGATCCCACCATCAAGTTACCATAATTCAAAGGAGAGGCATTGGAGGACCCGAAGGAGCACCTGTTTATCTGTGAAAATATCTAGGAAACGAAACAGATCACAGACAAGGACCCTAAACTTGCACAGTCAGCTATCACGTTAAGAGATCTTGCACTGGATTGGTACATGAGTTTAGCTGCAAACAGTCCTCCAAGGACAACTAGAACGATTGGAGATATCAAGAGTTGTTGATAAATGAGTTCCAGAAGCCTAGTTTAGAGGATCAATACATGAACGAGATGATAGAGATTAGACATAAACCAGGAGAATTTGTAAGGGAGATTGACCAGAGATTCAAACAATTAAAGGGAAAGATAAAATATGTCATGACAGATATGCAACATAGGTATATGTTCATCAATTCACTACTACCACACTTGAAATATGCATTGCGATAACATAAGTTTTAGACACAGGTAGAGGCTCTACAGACAACCCTACAACTTGAAGAGAACCAATATTAGAAGACAAATCCAACCATAGAGGAGTTGAAGGAGGATCTGAAGAACTTAACATTCCATCTAAACCAGAACAAAGGTAAGGACAAAAGAGAATTTGTTTGGTGTACCACATGTAGAACATAAGGATAGCATAAGAATGAATGTCCAACATTCACGTAGTACATGGAAGAAAGAATGCCAAACCCTTTTCCAACAGAATGACTATGGTGTGAGATATGTAAGAAATAGGAACATGATCCATACCACTGCCCAATGATGCAGAAGTACTAGATAGTACTAAAGAGCTCGTATTGAAACTTTTGCAAGTTAGTAGGCCATGATGACAAAGATTGAAGAACCATGGACCTCATCAGGGATAAAACATCAGCTTCATACAGGGTGCAGTAAAAAATTATGATCGGGAAATCCGCACCATATTTTAACCAAGTACCAACCCCGTATAACACTGCGCAGTAGCAGTATAACACTACGCAACCATAGTATAATACCACGCATCGACACTATAATCTCATGCAGTATAACCAAGTGCCTCAGTATAATGTGCCATGAGGGGATCGAGCTGGCTACAGAGGTGGAGAAAGAGAAAGAGGAGGCTTTGGAAGAGGCAGAGGACTAGTGGTATGCTACAACTATCAACAATAGGACACTATGCAAGAGAATGTCCACTTCCACCCACGACCTATATGCATTGTCGCGCATCAGATCATAACACGGAAGAATGTCCAACACTATTAGGGAAGATCCAGGAGAAGAGAAATCAGAAAAATCAGAATGCTTAGTGTGTTATCACATATTTTTTCAAGGGGATTGTTTTCCTTTGAATTTGGTCATTGGGTGACCAAATGCGAAAGAAGTTTTCTTAAAAAACCCACAAATGTTTTTCATCCAATGTCGGGGCGTGATTGTGAAAAGGCATGCATGTACCTGGTCGAAAAAAATCCATCAAGCACAAGCTCAATCTCGGCCATCGGATCCATCAGACAAAAAAGATCGGCGACCATCAGGCGATCAGGATCATAGAGTTACACGAAGTATAGCATCAGACAAAGATCTAAAATCGCGAGGCCAATCCTAGTCATTGGTGCTGCGAAAGACACGTGGTGCATGATCAGCATTTTGTGGTTTCACGAGATGGAGCGATCAAGGAGCAGAGTCATCAGAACTCGCAAAATGCTAAATCATGAAAATATCGCAGTCATTGATTAAAGGAGAGATCTGGACCATTATATCATCTTTTCATGATTTTGTGAGTCATGAAAGTAAGAGGGTAGAGTCTTGAAGACTCGCAAAGCGTGAAGTCCCTAAATGATCTTGGTCATCCATTCTAGAAGAACACCCGACGTAGGATCAACATGAAGAAAGTCATTTTGGGAAAGTTGAAGTGAGAAATGCCAATGTCCCAAGGTCCAAAAATGTCGATGTTCATCAATACCGTCTGATGCAAAGGAACAAGTGTCGCCCAATCTAAACAATCACGATTTTGTGACTCAGATATTTCAACATGGAACACAATGCAAACTCGCAAAATGCGAAATCCTGAAATGCCTAGGAATTAGGCACATGGTCACAACCCAGGGTCATATGGAAAGTGGGGCTAAATGAAATGTAAGCGCTTATTGAGTGGCAAGCAGCTGAGGCCGTTCGAGAAAATGATCTTGGCCATCATATTCAAAATGATTTTGATCGTCAATCTGGATATGTCATTTGGCAGGATCGAGCATCGAGATTTTGGAGGTTGAATGGATTGAAAACTCCCAAAAAGTGAAATCCAAAAATTTCACATGGGAGCCCCAGGTCATGGCCTAAGGTCATGTGGAGCAATGGAGAAAAGTCGTGCCAAAGGCCCAAAGCACCCATCTTTGTCTCAACAAAGGGTTGTGTGGTTTCAAAGCGCTGATATCAGTTTGAAGGGATATTTGGCACTACCTAGAACATGCATAAGTATTGAGCCTCTTCTCGATCCCAATGAAAGTAGTTAATGAAAGAAGAGGGCTCGTTGGAACCTCATTTCATTCCATAAATGGAAAGCATGGAAGAATTGGCTGTGGAGGCAGACTGTCAACCCGAAGTTCCCTTATCAGTAGATTTTCCTGCAAAGCCCATACTGATTTGATCTTGTGTCTAACAGAAGAATGCAAGTGTAGCTTGACAAAAGAAAATGTGGACGTTGAGCCTTGAATACAGTGACCAGAGCACGCTCCTGGTGGGAGCTAGTGTATATACTCAGTTTTGATATTTTGTAAGGGTCGATGGTAGAGAAAAGATCTTTTATTGTAAATTTTTAATGAACATTCTGGTTCTCTGGTTATGTATATGCATTTGAGACATATTGTTTAACGACAATCAACTTTCTTACTCCCTCTTGTTTCCCTCTGATGTTGAAAGAGTTCATGGTTGAATGATTCACTTGAATTATTGTGACTGCATTATGATGAAAGTTTGATTATAGTGTTGTTATAGTTCCTTTTAGTTTCTTTGAGATTTAAATTCGAGAAGTTATTGTGTTTAAATTGTTCCTCCTTGGGCTACTGAAAGACTTGATGTCCTTGGCAGATCTCTACATTTTTTCACCGAAGTCTTACTCCTACTCACCCTTACTACAACTTACTGTCTAAAGTTAAGATAATACCTCACATGTTCGTGCATATCAGTCCAATTTCCTGAGTTAAGATGTTATTTTATTGAGACTGTGCCCATTTGACCCTTTCATAACCAATCTGTGACATAAAATATGAAGGGTATCAAGCTTGCCTTTCCCACAATCTGAAAGGCGACTTCTGGTGCTAACATTTATGGCACCGTTGCCGAGGACAAAATTGAAGATATCTTCCTTGCGAGAACAACAACAAAATTATGATTCTGAAGGTGCATCAGAATTCAGAACCTTTGAATATTGTGATTGCACCTGGTGACTCCACTGTGGAAACTCCACTGTCTTGGTTCCGCTAATTCAGTGTGACTTCTTCTGGCTACACCTGGTATCCCCTGGGAGAACACACTCATTATGCATATCTTTCACCTGGAAACTCCACAATCAAAGACTCCACTGGAGAGGATCCTGCTGACAGAAAGATGACCATGCCGAAGGGAAAGACTAGGTATCAGTTTATGAGCTTGCTTCATGAAATCTCATTTTTCTTTATTAGCTCATTTCTCTCTTTTCCTTTACTTATAGAGAGGATTATCCTCTGCTTTGTATATTCAGATGTCCTTAAGCCTTCTTTTGTTCATCCATCCTTGGATGAAGAAAGCATGCCTCCTTCTTGTGTTGTAGATATTGATCTCGTGCCTTCACCTCTACCTATTCATAAAAGTGAGATCTCTATTGCATATCCTCTCGAAATTGATCACCCTTGTAGCCTTGAGGAGGTTGAAAATAATTCACAATCTTCTCAAATCTTGTTACCTCCTATTATTCCTACTGAGCCTCCCCATCCTCTTGTTGAATCCCATATTCAACCCACTACGTTTGAAATTAAAATCAGAAATAAGTTGTTTAAACCTCTGAGGCTGTCATATCGCCTTAACCCTTATCCTCCTAATTCCTTTGAGTATCTTCCTCGGTTTTCTAGGGAGGATCATGTTACAGCTGAAAGGCACTTGGAGGCCTTTGAGAAATGTATTGATCAGTTTGAGATCGTTCATGATGATGTTACCTTGAGGTTGTTCTCACATTCCATGTCTAGAGATGTTGTTGTGTGGTTTAGATATCTGGAGGCTGGTTCTATTGGTTTTTGGACCGAGCTATACCATGTTTTTTTAAAGTGTTGGGGTGAGAACAAATCCCTTGATCAATACTGGTTTGAGTTTAATGCCTTGAGGAGAGGGGAAGATGAAGCCTTGGCTGTCTTCAATGGGAGGTTTTACAACATCTATCATAGCATGCCTGTGGAGATCAGACCCACAGAGACTGCCTCCATGGTGTACTATATTATGGCTCAGCATCCAGAGCTTGTACTTCTCCAAAGAGAGAGGAAATCTTCATCGTTGAGACATCTATTTGAGGATGTTGGAGAGGTTGAAGAGAACATCAGGGCTAGCAAGTGGGTTCATAGGCATGCAGATTTGTATGAACATGCGGAAGAAGACTATCAGCCTGTTTCAGATTCTAAGCAAGAAGATAGTGAACATGAATCGGATCTGGAACAACAACCAGGAAGTAGGTATGATTCACAGTTGGAATCAAGTTCTTCATCATTTGCAGATTTTTCTATGGGCAGGAATACATATTCATCTTATGACCAGTTTCCAGAACATTTTGAGCATGTAGCAGCAGTTGATTTCATAAATAGTTGTATGTTCTTGACTGATCATAGTTATCATGGTCTAAATCCTACTACCCCTTTATCTTATGATCATTTTTCTAGAGAAAAAACTGCAACTATTGATGATCAAGAGTTGGTTTCAGATGAATAAGAAGGGAATTTATTTATGAGTAGAGAGATTTTTGCAGAGGAGCATCCTGTCCTTCTAAAGAAGCCATGATTCTGTCCCAATATTCATGATCCCGTGGCCATATACATGGAGTCCTACATTTCAGATTTTTTGAAATGTTCAAATTGCATTAGTTCACCAATACTCACAGGTGAGTATGGTGTTATGAAAGATTTCCAAGACCACACTATAGAGCCTTTTCCTTTATTAATTAAGGAAAAGCATTGGGTGGAAATCAACTATCCTAGACTCACATAAAGCATAGAGAAGCATGTAAAGGAGGAGCTTAGTGGGAAATTTATCTCTTGTCCAGAACCTATAATTGAGCAAATATCACCTGGTATTAGCCAACCTACATCAGTTCTCCACCCACCTGTGCACTCTGAGAACATCACACGATGGGTGAGCTACAATAAAGGACATGAGTTAATTTCTTACCAGTTGAGCTCCCTTGATTATAAATTTTGTGACATTGTGGGATTATATATGGAGCTGTGCTTTCCAAAATCATTGGAGCCTACAATTTTATTCACCTTATCATCATTTGGGGGTATAGTCAATGTTCCAAGCCATGTCCTCATTTTTTTTTCATACTTTCTTAGCCTTTTGTGGATTATCTACAGGAAAGAAAAGGATCATATTACCAGATGGTCTGGGAGGATATGGTGGAATTTTTCTTTCACCTAGCACTTTGTAAAAATCAGTGAGCTTAGGTTTTTGTACATAAATAAGCTCCTTGGAGCGTGTGTGTTTATTTTCTTTTTTACTTGTCGGATTTATAGTCTTCAACAGGGTGTTTTTGAGCTTGACTCCATAGCCCAATAGAAGGCGAATGGAACCGCAAAGGGAGATATTAGAGCCTCACAGAGAGGACTCTATCCCCCATGGAACCTAATGTTATCACATATTTCTGCAAGGGGATTGTTTTCCTTTGAAGTTGGTCATTAGGTGACCAAATGCGAAAGAAGTGTGCTTCAAAACCCCATAAATGTTTTTCATCCAATGTCAGGGCGCGATTGTGAAAATGCGTGAATGTACTTGGTCGGTGAAAATCCATCAAGCACAGGCTCAGTCTTGGCCATCGAAACCATCAGACAAAAAATATCGACGACCATAGGGTGATCGGGATCATAGAGTTACATGAAGTATAACATCAAACAGAGATCTGAAATCATGAGGCAAATCCTAGCTGTTGGTGCTGCGAAAGACACATGGTGCAGGATCAACATTTTGTGGTTTCGTGAGATGGAGCGGTCAAGGAGAAGAGTCATCAGAACTCACGAAATGAGAAATCATGAAAATATCACAGTTGTTGATTAAAGGAGAGATCTGGACCATTGGATCATATTTTCATGATTTTGTGAGTCGGGAAAGTAAGAGGGTATAATCTTGAAGACTCGTGAAGTGCGAAGTCACGAAATGATCTTGGTCGTCCATTCCAGAAGAACACGCGGTGAAGGATCAGTGTGAAGAAAGTTATTTCGAGAAAGCTGAAGTGAGAAATTTCAATGGCCCAAGGTCTCAAAATGCCGATGTTAATTAGGACCATCCAATGCAAAGGGACATGTGTCGTCTGATCCAAACAATCATGATTTCACGACTCAGATATTTCAACATGTTACACAATGCAAACTCGTGAAACACAAAATCCCGAAACACCTAGGAATTAGGCACACAGTCACAACCGAGGGTCATATGGAAAGTGGGGATAAATGAAAGGTAATCTCTTACTGAGTGGCAAGCAACTGATGCCGTTCGAGGAAATGATCTTGGCCACCAGATTTAAAATGAGTCTAATTGTCGATCTGGATAGGTCATTTCGCACGATCGAGCATCAAGATTTTGGAGGCTGAATGGATTGAAAACTCCTGAAATGAGAAATCTAGAAATTTCACATGGGAGCCCTAGGTCATGGCTCGAGGTCGTGTGGAACAATGGAGAAAAGTCATGCCAAAGGCCCAAAGCTCCCGTCTTGGTCTTAGCAAAGGGTTGTGTGGTTTCAAAGCACCGAGATCAGTTCGAAGGGATCACTGGCACTACTTAGAACATGCATAAGTATTAGGCCTCTTCTCGATCCCGATGAAAGTAGTTAATGAAAGTAAAGGGGTGGTTGGAACCTCATTTCATTCCATAAATGGAAAGCATGGAAGAATTGGCCATGGAGGCAAACTGTCAACCCAAAGTTCCCTTATTAGCATATTTTCCTGCAAAGCCCATACTAATCTGATCTTGCGTCTGACAGAAGAATGCAAGTGCAGCTTGACAGAAGAAAATGTGGACACTGAACCTTGAATGAAATGACCAGAGCGCGCTTTTGGTGGGAGCTAGTGGCTCTGAGTATATATACTCAGTTTTGATCTTTTGTAAGGGTTGATGGTAGAGCAAAGCTCCTGTATTGTAAAGTTTTAATGAACATTCTAGTTCTCTGGTTGTGTATATGCATTTGAGACATCTTGTTTAATGATATCCATCTTTCTTACTCCCTTTTGTTTCCCTATGATGCTGAAATATTTCATGGTTTAATGATTCACTTGAATTATTGTGACTGCAGTATGATGAAAGTTTTATTATAGTGTTGTTATAGTTCCTTTCAGTTTCTTTGAGATTTAAATTCAAGAAGTTCTTGTGTTTAAATTGTTCTTCCTTGGGTTGTTGAAAGTCTTGATGTCTTTGGCAAATCTCTACATTTTCTCACTGAAGTGTTCCTCCTACTCACCCTTACTACAACTTACTATTTGAAGTTAAGATAAGACCTCACATGTTCGTGCATATCAGTCCAGTTTCCTGAGTTAAGATGATATTTTCTTGAGACTGTGCCCATTTGACCCTTTCATAACCAATATGTGACATAAACTCTGATGGGTATCAGGCTTGCCTTTCCCACAATCTGAAAGGTGAATTCTAGTGCTAACTCAGTGGATTTCAGCAGAAGCAATGGATGAAGGAAGAAACATCAACATAGTTACACAAGGAGGAGCTAAAACAGGAAATGATGTAGTAAGACAAGAGCTAGCACAACACCAATGGGTGAAGAAGAATGTTGAACCAAAGAAGCAGTTTAATGTGCATAATGAAAAGGAGATATTCAAGCAATCTAGAAAAGAATTTATGAAGCCAGACATTTCATCGACATCAACTATGCAATATAATAAGGAATTATCAACGTACAAGATGCCTCCATCGTTGGATCACATCGAAGAAAAACAGTTGTTGAGACAAGTAAGTACGATTAATTGTTTTTTGAAATCATGTGTTAAACTACTAAATGATCCATTCTCTATTAAAGTATTACAAAATATGCTAGAAAGACGTAGCATAGAGGAAGAAGGAAAGCTAGAACATAAAACAATTAATCATTTGCATACAAGAAGGAGAACAAAAAGGGAATTCAGATTGAATGCCAACATTGGAGATTTCAACATGGGAGATATTATACTGGATTTAGGATCCGAAGTAAATGTATTACCTAAGAAGACATGGAAATGTATGGGAGAACCCACATTAGGATATTCACCTATTCAGCTGAAACTAGCAAATCAACACAGAGTTTTACCAATTGGAAGACTAAAAGAAGTGATAGTATATCTAGATGGAGTGTGCACTAAAGTCGACTTCGAAGTAATCGAGATAGTGGATGGCACAACACCTTATCCGACATTGCTTGGATTGGATTGGCATTTGACAACTATGCCATAATAAAATTAAAGACGAGGAATATGACATTCAAGTCAGGAGAATACAAAGTCATTGCACCATTGGACCCATCAAAAGGGGAAAGGTTTGTAGAACCTACTTGCTTGGACCTGGCGGAAATTAACCAATTGTACATAACAACCATGTGAGAAGAAGATTATGTGAACCCAACTGAAAATGGGGTACTCAGTTGGAGGATCATTACCCCATGTGTGTCAAACTCAGATACAGGCTTAGAAAATTGGCAGTAGAGGTTACATGAAGTCTCTACAAGAAGATTCACAAGAATAGACTGCACAGTTAGATGGGTAGGTATGGAGATAAGGGAACCTCCCATCTTCCGTGGGGTGAATTATTTAGAAGTATTCTTGGTACGATACGAAGATGAAGTGTTAGAAAACTAGAGGCTCTTATCCCCGGATATAACACTTAAGGAAACAACTGCAAGAGGGTGGGGTGTACAAAAAGAAATAGTTAAGGACTGGTACCAATGTAAATGGTTATTTCATATTACCTTTGGCGTTGAACAAAGAAGCAACCAACTACATAAATATGATGGACAAGGGGCACCAGAGGAACACTTGGAGAATTTCAAAAAACGATGGAGAATGAAACCACCAAAGGAATGGCCTCATCATTTTGTTCACACATTAGAAGGGATTCCAACAAATTGGTATACAGACCAATAATTGCACAGAGGAACTACAAACTGGACAGTATTACAGCAAAAAAATACAGTCACTTTCTCATTTGGGCATGAGAACCCCAATATAGACTCAACACTCAAACAAATCAGAGGGGTGATATTCATTAAACAACCGAAAGTTGAACTCATGATAGAAGAACAACAAAAAAATAGACAGACAATAAAAGACCTATTGTCATGTTACCATATTCAAGAAGAAGCACTAGATGAATATGACCCTTGAAATATCCAAAATGAGGAAGTTGAAGGTGAAAGAGAAGTGGAAGATCCACCTATGGAATCAGAAGTATTTTTTGTGCCAATCAAGGTGAAGAAAGTCAACATTGGGGCAATTGAGAATCCCAAAATGGACAGCATTGGAGACTACTAAGACGAGAAAATAGTGGAAAGTATAACAGAGTTACTGCACGAGTACAATGACCTATTCCCAACAACATTCACAGAAATGAAAGGCATAGCAAGAGAGCTAGGAAAAATGAATATATTTCTCAGAGATGAGGCAAGACCGATCAGACAACGACCATACAAACTAAACCCTATATATAAGCAAAAATTCAAAGCCGAAATCGATAGGATGTTGGAGGCTGGAATCATAGAACATGTTGAGGAATCAAAATGGGTAAGATCGATGGTAGTTTAAGAAAAGAAACAAGGGGGGATAAGGATATGTGTCGATCTGATGAAGTTGAATGATGTGTGCCTACATGACATGTTCCCTACTCCTTTCACAGATGAGGTGTTGGAGAACGTAGGAGAACAAGAAGCTTATTCATTCACCAATAGATTCTCAGGATACCATCAGGTCAAGATAGCTCCAGAAGTCAGATACAAGACCAATTTTTCCACGGAATGGGGATCATACCAGTACACAGTCATGCCATTCAGATTGAATAATGCACCAACAATATTTTCTAGAGTAGTCATAGCTACATTCAAATAAGTCATCCACCAATTTCTAGAGGTATATCTCGATGATTGGATAGTCTATAGTCTGTTGAAAGACCATGTAGGGGTGTTGAGGCTAATGTTAGAAAGATGCAGGTAGTGTCAAATATCATTAAAAATCAAGAATTTCATCTTCAGAACACCTTTATGGGATACTATTGGGCCATATAGTATGCAAAGAAGGCTTGCTAGTAGATCCTCCCAAGATTGCAGTAATTGTTAATCCACCACCACCAAAATTAGTCTGTCAATTAAGAGCAACATTGGGACACACAGGATACTAAATGAAATTTATAGAAGTGTATGTGTAGATCACTACGCCAATGGAGAAATTGTTAAGAAAAGACAATAAGTTTCAGTGGAATGAGGATTGTCAGCGCGGATTGGACACCCTGAAAGAGAAGATTGTAACTACACTAATACTAGTATTCCCAGATTGGGAAAAGACATTCCATGTACATGTAGATGAATTAACCATAGCACTTGGAGCTATTTTGGTGCAGCCAGGATCAAGAGAATTGGACCATCCTATAGCATTTGCTAGCAGAAAACTATCTGAATCAGAGAAGAATTACAATACCACGGAGAGTGAAGGCTTAGTTATGGTCTATGTGCTTCAGAAGTTCAGACATTATTTATTGGGAAAACATTTTAATATGTTCAAAGAACATTCATCTCTCAAATACCTCGTCAACGGGCCAGTGTTGGGAGGGAGAATTTGTCGATGGTTATTGTTGTTCTGGGAATTTGACTTTGAAGTGATAGTCAAACCAGGGAAGTTGAATGTAGCACTTGATCACCTATCAAGGATCACTAATGGGGAGGAACCTACGAATATATAGGACAACTTTCCCGATGCACAATTATTTTTAGTCCAAATAGTCGATGAATACTTCGGAGACATCATCCAATACTGGAGTACAGGGACTGTGCCATAGGAATTCAACACTGCACAAAAGTAAAATTTGGTAGTCAGGGCTGCAAACTATCAATTGATTGCAGGACACTTATACAAAATGGGTACAGATAGCATTTTGATAAGATGTGTCCTAGAACATGAAATACCTAGGATTTTAGTAGAAGCCCATGAGGGAATAACAGGAGGACATTATGCAGGAAAAGATACCACGCAGAAGGAATTACACGTAGGACTATGGTGGATGACAGTTCACAAAGACTCAAAGGAATACTGCCAGAAATGTGATGTATGTCAGAGGGTGGGTAAACTGAATAGAAGGGACAATATGCCCCTCAGATGAAAATTAACCTTGCAGGTATTTGACAAATGGGCAATAGATTTTGTGGGACCAATTAACCCACCAAAAAAAAGGTTAGGAGTGAGGTACATTATTAGCATGACAGAGTACTTAACAAGATGGGCAGAAGCAACACCAGTAAAATATTGCAGTGTAAAGACAACAACACACTTCTTGTTTGAGCAAGTGATCACTATATTTGGATGCCCAGGGATTTTGATGAGTGACTAAGGCACTCACTTCATTAAAATCACTATTAAGGCTATGATTGAGGAGTTTGAATTTTATCATCAAAAGAGTACGCCATATCATCCTCGAGCAAATGGAACAGTGGAATCCTTTAACAAGATCCTCAAGAATGCACTAACAAAGATCTGCAACGTTAATAGGGATGATTGGGACTTGAAGATACCAGCAGTATTGTGGGTGTACAGGACCACATTCAAACAATTGACAGGGCATACACCATTCATATTGGTGTATGGACAAGAAGCAGTGGTGCCATTAGAGTTCTTGGTACCTAGTCTGTGTGTAATAGCCATTACCAACATGACAGAGCGAGGCACAGTACAAGAAATGCTAAGTCAATTGATTATCATGGAAGAAGATAGGATTCTAGTAGGGTTTCACCAAGAAGTACAGAAATCAAGGGACAAATCTTGGCATGATAGACATATCAATAAGAAAAAGTTCAAGGAAGGAGACTTAGTCTTGGTGTATGATAGTAAATCTCTTCAGCACCAAGGAAAAATCAGACTGCATTGGTTAGGACCATACAAAGTAAAGATTGTCAAAGATGGGGGAGATATACAGTTGAAGGATTTAAGAGGAACAAAACTTAGAGGGATGATCAAAGGGAGTCGACTGAAGCTGTATAGGGATAGTCAACCTACTAGCACTTACAAAAAAAAAAAAAACTAAGTGCCACACATCAAAAGATAGAAACAAAGGCGTAGCGTGCCGAAAATAGAATGGGCATGTGCACTATGAAACTCTAGTGTGATGGAGAAAAGACCAATGGTAACTAAAAATCGGAAACATCGGAAATGGAAGGTATAAAAAATAGGCGCCAATGGACGGTGACTATCAAAATTGAATGACAAGAATGATTAACGGGATGCTGCATTAATCGTGCCAATTGGCGATGGCAAGGAAATTCAATGGCTAGTACATGGGAAGTGCCAGTTCATTCAAAATGAAAATTGGGTAACGTCTTCGAGAAGCTTCACACGATTCCTATAAAAGGTAAGCACACGGGGATGGGAAGGGTTATTGGGAAATTGAGAAAATCATAGAACGAAAAATTATATGAGGGTGTGAGTGAGTTTGCAGGAGTTACAGAGCCAACTAAGCTCAGTGGATAACACCTTTTCCACCATGGCACCACCCAAGCTAGGAGCACTAAGCCAGGCCTACACACGACCTCGAAGAAACCTCAAAGCACCTCAATAGCCACAGGGAAGCGAACAACAACCACCTCAGCCTTCTAAATTTGTCAACTTTTATGAAATCCCGTCACCCATTATGGAACTAGGAAACCCCACACCAATGGTGGAGGAAACCCAACAGACATCATCAGTCGACATGGATATCGATATGCTAGAAGTAGGATAGAGCCAGAAGACCTAGGATACAAGAAATCCTTTGCACTCGGATAGCCCTGAAGAAGCCCCAAGGGTTAATGGGATGGTCCCGAACCAGAAAGAAATGATTGCACCAGAAAGGTCACACACAACCACGCTAGAGCAACCACTGGAAGGCATAGTAGAAGTTGTCACCGGTCAGGCAGAGGAGTATGCAGAAGAGAGAAAAATGGAGGCTAGAACCTCGATTCATCCACCATAATGGAAGGGCAAGCAGCCAGTAGCAAGATCATCGTGCAGGCAGACTGCCACAGCCATAGTATTGTCACGCATTTTGGAAGGGGTACGTGTCGCAGGTAACCTGTTAGGCCACGTGGAAACAATACGGTACTCAGATCACGATGTCACTGAAGTAGACAATTTTCTGAAGTTTGCAAAGAAGGTTTACCTGGATACTATGGGTATAGGACACTTCGGTGAACCAATTAACCAACCAAAATAGTGGGCAACCAGACTATCCAAAACTAGGATTCTAGGCCTGTTGGAGATCCCTCACTTTGGAAGGGGTCGGGACATAACCAACTGCATCAAGAAGTTGATGGAAGTTACCCACAGAGGATACCTATGGGTGGAAGAGCATGTCTCGATAGACTTAGAGCTCATTACATATATTACAGGGCTGCCACGTTGGGGGAGACACCTGCATAGTTCCTCGATGACAAAACGAAGGAGAAGACACTAACCAAGGAAATGAAGAAGACGTATGGTACAAAAAGAGGGTCGCACAGAATCATAATTAAGCACATTAGTGACGCAACAATAAGGATGGCCACAAAAATCATGGCGTGAAAGTTACTTAGGAAGTGTCGCAAGGAGGAAGTCCATGTCAGGGTCATCGTAGTTGCAACTCAGTGTGTGGAGGGCACTATACTCATCTAGGCCCCGTACTTGTTAAATCTGTTCCTGGAAGACTGCAAGGATGCACAGGACCTGAGGAAAATTTTTCACTATTCTTAGTTACTTGTCCTAATCACCTTGGTCAGATGGAGGGAGCCTAAGTATACATACTTTGTTGAGATATCCAATCATTTCCATGCAGCACAATACCTATCACTAGGGAGCACTTCAGACCCTAAGAACAATAGTGCGAATGAAGACATGTTCGTAGGGTATTACAATGGCCTGCAGGAAAGCATTTCCAACACTTGGTGGATTATGCCAGAAGTGGTCACCCAATATCAGGGCATAGCCAACTTTAAAGCGACCAGGTATGCAATATGGATCCAAGCATTGAAGGATCCTGAGAACGAATGGAAAAGACTGTGGTACTATGTCAAGGAATAGGATGTAGAAATGGCCATCAAGGATTGGAATGAGGACTGGAGGATTCCATAATTGAATCAAGATATTCTCATGGATAAGGTGGCTAATGTAGGGAAAGAACAGACACTTTCAAGAGACAAAATGATGGCTAAGAATCATAGGCCCAGTCAGAACCCAATGCAACAGAAGAAAGGGGTGTGTCCAAGAAAGTTACCCAGGTGGGGAAGAAGAAGAACACCCACGCGTCGCAGGAACGGGAAAAAGAGATTGAGACAACATAGGAGAACACATAAAGTTCTACTCAACAGGAGCAAGGCCAGAACAAGAGGTCAATCATACAAATGGGGGGTGTGCACAATAAAACTAAGGCACACAAAACACCACCAGAATATATGATCACCGAGGACGACGCAGACCTCGTGGCCCAAATGGTCCAGGATCGAACAACGAAGGATTTTGACAAAGCTCAGCACCAAAGGGACAGGATTTAGGATGATATGGTAGACATGAGGCAGCTCCTCGAGCAGATTAGAGAAACACAGAGGGTCGACAGAGGAATATAATTAGTCCCCACAACATCATAGACGGGAGCCAAAGATGGATCGAGCGAGTAGGATAGGATCTAGATGAAAGCACAACCGAGCATGAAGTTTCATGTTACACCTAGCATGCTGCACATGGATGAAATTGTGGGTCATACACCCTTGAAATATCTGGCCCAAATACAATTGGTAATGACGTGGATACCAACCAAGGCATTGTATAAATTTCAAGTCAGCATTGCACAGGAGGTACAATCGTGCGCACGCACAGAAACAACAGAACTGCAGTAGACGAAGGAAAATAGAGAAGAGTTGGAATTGGTGCTCAAGCAAGTCAAGATCGAGACCAAAGAAGAGAAATGTCATGCGGATAGGATCAAGCAAGGATTGGTTATAGCCTATGACAAAATTCCAAAGAGCGCTCTGACAATAGAGCTCACGATGACGCAAAAGACTAATCAGATTGTGTAGAAAATCGATCAATACAGACAGGAGATCAAGAACCTATGGGAACATCTCATCCCCACCACTCCCCCAGAGGTGAAAGAGAAAATAAAGTAGGAAGTACTAGGGCAGATGGAGGAGATGGAGTGACAAGTCCGCGTAGCTATCGACTTGTTCGATAAAGTAGCACCACTATGGACAAGGTTGGAGGAGGATCAATAGGTCTAGCAGTGGAACCAAAAAGAGGAGAAGATAAGAACAGTTATTCAGGACCTCAAGTAGAGGCAAAAGACGATGTCGATCAATGAGCACCTCAAAGGAGTACAGGATATGAAGAAGCTGCAAGAAGAAATCATAGCCATGCAGACAAAGAAGAAGGAAGGAGTCGCGACAGGATCAAATGGAACCTCTCCAAGAGAAAGCAGTGGAGGTCATTGCATAGGCATAAGAGGTAAATAAGAACATAGCACAAACTCAGGCAGAGTGCACAGGGATGATCAGCAATGAGATTGCAGCACAAGTATTGGACTCACTCAGAGAAAAGGCCAGGCATGATCAACCACAAGCAAAGGAACTCAGAGAGAAGTTCCAGGCTCTTGCAAGAGCTGTCGAAGAAGCACACAAAGTTTAGGTGGATTGGTACGAGCCACATGTCAGTGTCGGGGGCCTATTGGATGCAGGCCGAGTCAGTAAGTAAAATTGTTTTTGGAGGAGAAGCATGCAAGGAGGAAAGGACAATTGGAAGGAAAAGAAGCATGTGTAAGAGAAGCAAGCGAGGTGTGCATGCAAGGAAGACCTAACTACGCTAGGGTTATGGTTTTTGTAATGTATCATAATGGTTGGTGATCCAAGGATATAAATAAGTAGTACTTAGAGGAAGAAAGGGGGGAGAGACACAGACACACATAGAGGGAGAGAGAATTGTAAGAACTATATGAGTCACTAAGTTGGTGAGCTAAGGAAGTAGTGAGCAAATCAATCCCGAGGGTTATTTCGTAGGCTGAGGATCCTAGTGCGATCTAGTCAACCTCACAAGGATCAAGGAGCCTGTGGAAGGGAATGAGACCTAAGATTATAAACATGCAAGACGTGATATATTAATTAATCGTAATAAAATCTTGAGAGCCAGATATTTGTGGACGTATCCCAGGGGGGTGAACCACGGTAACACTTTTGTTATGTGAGTTAATGCATGTGTCTTTATGGATGATTAATTGTTGAATGTTATATGAATGAATTAACTAGTTAGATCTAGTATCCACATGCATGAATAGAATGATTGTTATAATTAGATTTTAGACTGAATAAAGATTACAGAGTACAACCATAGATATCCACTCATTCCCAAGTTGCAAAAACCTAAGTATTATAGCCACCCATAGAGCTATCTTGGATGAGACTATGTAGTACACTCAGTGTGTTGCATTGCCTTATGGTCTACATGAGGGGCCGATAGTTTTAAAGGGAATTTTTTTGGGAGTTTATCAAATCTGAACCAGGTTCAATCTATTATAGTAAGATAGAATAAGATTAACCCATAAGGAATCCTAAGTAAGAAAAATACCAATACAAGAGAGGGAAATCCAACACCACCTCTGGAAGTTCATTACCCAAGATATCAAAGAAAGACAGGAAAAATTCTGTAGTCCATCCATCTGGCCCAAGACTTTTTTATACAGCAAAACCTTTCAAAGTTGCTAATATTTTAGACGGGTAAATGGATCATCAATTCTAAGGCCTTCTTCCTCGAAGAAAATCCTAGGATAAGCCCTTATAAATTCTAGTTGATTGGAGATAGTAAGGTTTTTCTAAGCCTTAAATATATTGTGAAAATATCCAATGTCTTCCTTTTGTAGCCCATGTTGGAAAGTGAACATTGATCCATCCTCCTTAGTAATATCCCAAATAGCATTGGCATGTTTTCTAGAATTTTCATATGAATGAAAAAACTTAGTGTTACTGTCTCCTGAAGCCAGCCAATTTATCCTACTCTTTTGTCGACAAGTTTCCTCCTCCTAATTTAAGATGAAAAAATTTATCTTTTCTTTTTGTAGTACCAATATTTTGTCCTCCTCCTCAAAACCCTTGAGATAGTCAGCGTACAGAATGTTTAAATCAAGTTCTATCTATATCAGTTCCTCCTTTGGTAAGATTTTTTTATTTCTTTCCCAACTAATCACCGAAGATTTACGCAATTTGAGTTTTTGTACAAGAGATTTGATCGGAGTTAAATTTTCTGTCTCCAATAGCCCATTCCAAGACGATCTCACTAAGTTAACAAATTTTGGTTCCTCCAACTAGACATAATTGAATTTAAATGGATAACTATACTTTTCTTTTTGTTGTTCAAGATGTAGGATCATTGGCATATGATCAGATACCTTAATATTGCTCACCCAAGATCTGTATCTGAGTCCTAATAGGGATAACTCCTCATTTATCAGAAATTAGTCCAACCTATTTGTTATGTAGTCTTGATCACTTCTACCATTCCTCTAGGTAGGCAGAATTTTTATTGGTTCAATATCCACCAATCCTTCATCTTGTATCAGTTGGCTAAAGTATGAATGTATTGGATCAGATCTAGCGTGGGGACCCCACACTTCCCTATTTGCAATGGTAAAATTTAAATTGCCTCCCAGAATTAGATTATGGTATTTGAGTAACCCATCCCTCTTAATCTTCTCCCATAAATCATGCATGTCTCCATCTAGGCCATAACAGTTAACCAACTTTATTCTTTTTTTCAAATCCTTTACCAATCCATCTAAAAGTATCCCTGTAGGAGTCAGGAAAGTAGAGAAGTCATGTTTTCTCGTATTCCAAGAAGATAACAGTCCTCCTGATAATCCTAAGGAGTCCACCCCACATAAATTCCAAGTCTAAAGCAGTTTATCAAAAATCTCCCTCACTTTGAGATCATTGACCATAGTTTCCTGGATAAGTAAAATGTTCGGTTTAACCAGAGCTAGAAACCTTTTGAGGTATAAAAAATTTGGAGCACCCCCAACTCCTCTAATATTTAAAGAATCTACATTCATTTGTTAACCCTTGACAGGGATTTCTGATCTCTAAGTGCCCGAGGACCATCTACAACCATAAATCTGGTAATGGTGTTTGTCTCCTTCTCTTTTCCCAACTTCCTAGCACTTCTAGTTTTGAGAGGGGAAAAGTCTTTTTCCGGGCCTCTAAAAACAACCCCTTTCAAAATTGTGGATTCTCCCACCGCACTGCACATAGTTTTTATTTTTAGTTTCTCATCTAAATGGGCCTTTACTAAAGACAAAGTAAAAGTATCTCAACCTAAGTAGATCAGAAGAGAAGAACGGTTGAGAACATCTTTATAAGAGGGGATAAAGTTCACTAAGGAATCAACGATCTCACTTGTCATAGACGGATCTGTCTGAGTAAAATTTTCTATGTACTCTAAAATTACCCCTGTATTCCCATAGGTTTTGGTGTCCAAGTCAAAAGAAAAAGTAGCCTCTCCCAATGGAACAGGAGGTCCTTCAAGGGTAGACGAATCTCGCACCTCCAACTCCTCACTCGACTGTGTCTCAGGGATCAAAGTTAAAAATGGAATACAAAACTTCCTATATTCCAACTTATTTAAATTGGGTTCCCAAACTGAGGACTTACCAATAATAAACAACCCTCCCAAACCCCCTAGGTCTAACTGTGATTAACCACAATGAAGATTTATTGAAACCTCTTCAATTCCAAAAGATGCAACATCCAAAATCAAGGGAGAAAAAGGCTCAACTTATGGGTTTAAAGTAGCTACCAAGCTAACACTTCCCCCCTTCCCCAAATACCGACTCTCCAATTCCACAGTATTCAAAAACTAAGAAGGAAAATCATCCTCCATACCTCTCAATGGGGTAGTTCCAATCACTCCTCCCAAATCTAGCCCATCCAGGACCCTTCCCAATTCCATCAAGGAAGGGCCTAACCTATTACAAACCTCCATGTACTCTTTTTTATTCCCCTCCCAACGGGGTTTTCAAGTTCCCATAGTAACATCTAAGGGAGAGGAAATACACTCAGGCCTTAAATTCATATTGGGGTCAATCAACTCATGGGTGGTCTCCAAATCGAAATCTCGAAATCCCAAATCCTAAATAAATCAAGTGTAGACAATGAGGAAAAAATTATAGGGTGCAAAGATTTTAACTTACCCAAAACTATGTCACTAGCCAATTCCATAGGGAGTATGGACTCTGCACTACTGACTAGTTCAGTACTTGGAGAAGTTTGTTGCATCTCCACCTCTGGATCGGACTCTGAACCATAACAGTAGGGAGGCAAAACCTTTCGAAACCCAGGGAAATTATGATGCATATTTCTCGTTTCCTTACAATTCACACATCTAAATGGAACCCCAAGATAATCTAGCCTTTGCTAGTGGACAAATATGTGCCAATCGATAACCAAATCAACAGGTAGACCTTGTTGCAAATTGAACTCCACCAATAATCACCCAACCCGTCTATCCTAGCCCGCAAGAAATTGTGGATCAACATACAAGAATTTACCAAGTGTGTCTCCAATCACCTTGAAGGCCACCAAATTCTATAAATCTTCCAGGCATCCAGGTAGCAACACACACAAATGACGAAATTGAAATTGATCTTTCTCAGGGTTGAAGTAGTGTGTCTAGTGCTTCAGCATTAGACTGTTGGATTATTGAGTGGGGGGGTGAATCAATAATAGAGAAATTTAATCCTTTTTAACCATATAATCCAAGTGTTATATCAATGAAGCATTATCATCCAATAAATGTAGAGTAAATAAGGAATGAACAAATGAACAAACATACACATACACAGTACACCAGTGTTTTACATGGAAACCCAAATAGGGAGAAAACCATGGAATGTT
Source organism: Picea engelmannii (assembly GCA_009831015.1). Lineage (NCBI taxonomy): Eukaryota > Viridiplantae > Streptophyta > Pinopsida > Pinales > Pinaceae > Picea > Picea engelmannii. The sequence continues at coordinate 462 of ML808360.1, read as the reverse complement.
TTTTCTTATATGTCTTGAAGAATTACATTCATTGGAAGCACCAACTTCCTTTGTTTTCCAGCTGCAACTGGAAGGAGGCTCCAACCCCTAGTTTATTAGGCTACAACCTGAGGGAATCTCCAACTCCCCAATTCTCTGGCTACAACCAGAAGGAGGCTACAACCCCCTATGTTTTTCGGCTACAACTGGAAGGTGGATACAACCACCTGTCCTTGCCCCATCCTTCCACCCTAAAGTAGAAGTAGAATGATGGAACCACTGTCAACCTGTCACTGTGAGATATACCATTGTAAACCTATATCAATAAATCTGAACCATACATCAACCATGCATCAACCTGTACCTCAACCTGTAATCAACTTGTACCATAAACAAGTGCATCAACCATGCACCAACCTGTACCAAATAACCTGTAATCAACCTGTACCATAAACAAGTGCATACAACCATGTACCAAGTATG
>ML808359.1:219009-229757 GCA_009831015.1 Picea engelmannii | reverse complement strand
TAGGGAGAAAATATCTCTTAAAGATTTTGGGGAGGAAATATCTCTCAAGGATTTTAAGGAGGAAATATTTCAACCATCCATGAGATCCTCCACCTTCCCTAAAAAATAGGAAACCAAATGTGAGGTGGATTCTCACACTTAATGACTTTATTTTTCATGAATATTAATAATAATTCATGTGCACTTGGTTCTCACACTTAATCAATTTATTTTCCATGAATATTAATAATAATTCATGTGTACTTGGTATTTTGACCTTCATGTAATATATCCCTCCTCCATATTGACTAGGGATTGTGACATAGGTTATTCCATGGTGTCAAGGTGTATGAGACACTTAGATGACACTTTACGACACTTAGGGCGAGGTACCTAGGTGTGCAAATTTCATGTGTAACAACTATACTCCCTAGTTTAATTAATGCTTAATGTAGATATAATGTATGGTTGTGGCCAAGTAATGTGTATGCAGAATGCATTTATAATATTTAATGGATAAAATGTGATACCAATTTTTGGGGGATATGGACAGATATAGGGGATGATTAATCCACAAGAGAGGGGAATGTCTAAGAGGGGTCCAAGGGGAAAATTATTCATGGGTATTAATCCAAACCCACATTCCTGAATTTTATTATGATTATGTATTAAAATTTTATTGTTTGTTTGAGTGTGGAAGAGCTCAATCATTGAATTCATGTAAGAGGGTGGGTGTGAGAAGTCACATCCCATAGTTATTGGGAGCATGGGATTGAATACAATTATTTTGGGGAAGAGTGTAAGTCAAGCAAGAAAGACAAAGGAGAGGAAAATTTGTAAGACAAAGGGGGTAGTTTTTGGACAATCATGTTTTTGCATGAAGAATACACAAAGAACATAAAGGAAGAGCATTGGAGTTGAAGCAACCATGGAGGAAAAATTCTAGAGAGTATTTGAACTAGAATACTAAAGAGCCATGTTGTAAGCCCTGAAAAATGAACTCATGTGTGAGTTGCACTATAACAACAAGTGATTGCCGCTATCTTCCTGGTAGTTTTCCTAGCACTGAGCTCCCTTGATTTTCCCAGTAGTGAGATTCCTAGTTACCTGTGCCAAAGAGACCCTGATAAACGAATGGGATGCCCGATGGAATGAGAGCAGTGAAGGGGTACATTCCTTGGGTTGAGCAGGTTGAGAAGAAGAGAGCTAGTGGAAAATCAGGATAGTTGTAGTAGAATACCAGTGGGTTGTAGGGTTTTTTGAGCTATGAGTGGAAAATGAGATACCACCCTCTTTTGTGTATTGCTAGCCCCAACTCAGGGGTGACTTGTTGTTGAGATATAGAACAACAAGTCTATGGTTGGGTGGAACATCTATTCCAAGAAGCTCGTTGCACAATTGATTTGAAAGATATGTGTTTTGATTGTTTTATGTGTTATATTTATGAGATTAATGATTGTGCATTCATTCAGTGTTTAATAAGGATTTATATGCTACTATGTTAAGTTATTTAAACTACATTCATGTCAATTTTAGCATGTTGTAGTTGCATTTAATTAATGGTATCAGACTGTAGTTAAATCTATGTGTAATTTGTAGCGGGTAAGGTACATGAAATTAGTTAGCAAAAAAAAATTATGCTTATGTGTAATTCTGTGTAGTAATGTTTTTCAGTTAAGCTAGGGAACATTACAGATTGGTATTAAAGCTCGAGGTTCAACACCGAGCTTGTATGGACCAAGACCCATGTGAATTGATGGAAATTCAATGTTGTAGAGTTCATTGTGATGGATTTGGTGAAAAATGGTGAAAAAAAAGTGAGATCCCCAAATTTATGAACATATTCGAGTTTAAATTTCCCTTAGAACGGTCTCAGAGATGATCAAGGGCGTTAATTTGTAGATTGCAGAGTTAAAATTCAACTTGGAAGGTTGAAATTTATGATTTAATGATTGTTAAAGAAGTTGGACAAAGTTTGATGGATCGACGACGGAGATCACTTTTGATTTCGAGATCAATGACCTAGATTCATCGTAGACCGACCCAAAAACCTATCAATTTTAGCAGTTTGGAAAGTGAAATAGATCGATGATCTAGATTCATTTTCAACAGTTTGGAAAATGAAACAGATCGATGGTCAAGATTCATTTTTGACAATTTGGAAAATGAAGTATATCGATAGTCGAGATTCATTTTTGGTAGTTTGGAAAATTAATTAGATCTATGGTCGAGATTCATTTACGACAGTTTGGAAAATGAAGTAGATAGACAGTCAAGATTAATTTTAGACGGTTTGGAAAATGAAGCAGATTGATGGTCAAGATTCATTTTTGTCTGTTTGGAAACTGAAGCGGATCAATGGTCGAGATTCATTTATGGAAGTTTGGAAAATGAAGCAGATCGATGATTGAGATTAATTTTCGGTAGTTTGGAAAATGAAGCACAGGAAGAGGACACCCGTAGCATATAGAGCTCAAAATGAGAAATAGTCAAAACTTCCACAGACCATAACTTTCATCTCAGAGCTCAATTTTGGGAAAACGAATAGTCATGATAAAGGTCTTGAGGAGGAGAAGACAACTATCCACCTATAAATTTGAATTGGGCACTGAAATTTTCTCATAAAGTAATAAAGTAAATTTTGTAGCAGTAAAAACAGAGCAATGAGTGGAAAAATGCAATTTGTGAATGTTGTAAATTTTCGCTCAGAACTAAGAATGAGGCACGAGTTCAACCATTGGAGAGTTGTTTATGAGAGGAATGTGTCTAAGGAATGATATTTTTGACTTGGTGCATTGTGTCCTTTGTAAATTGATATGAAGAATAACCTCTAATCTAATTATTGAAATGTTTTATAGTATGCATGTTCTAACAATAATTATTACATTCACATTTCTTGCATAATTAGAGGTACATGAAAATAATTTTGGTTTTTATATGAGGACTAGAGTTATGGAAGATGCCCACAGATCTTACATCCATGAGGAGGAGGTTAGAGGTATGCATGTAATTGTGGGAAATGTTGAGACATAGTCTAATGGAAGAAGAGACAGACATGAGCCTATAACTATGAGAAGCCTGCAAAGAGAAGTGTTGAGCTATAGGGAAAATAATGAGAAGATCATGAAAGCTCAAGAACAGATACATTAGAGTTTGAATATTCTATAGAGGTAAACCAATAAAGTCTCTAGCACAAATCAAGCAAGTAGTGCTAGACAAGTGACATCATCTAGATCCCACAACATAAAGAATGATCATGGGAAAGATAGGCAGTGAATGAGTGTGAGTAGGCACCATCATTCCCGAGAGAAATACACTAGGAGAGCTAATCCAAGCTTAGGGCCAGTGATCATCCCAAGTGTGTCTCATGTTAGGAGGCAGAGGAGAAGGCTCGAGGTAGACATCTTGCAAGGTTAACTCGGGAAAATCAAGCCATCAATTTTTAATGGTGAGCATAGAATGGGAGAAGAGGTCAAAGCATGGCTATTAGAATTGAAGAAATATTTCCACCTGCATGATTACGTTTCAAGGGTAGAAACTAGAATTGCAACTGAACACCTACAAGGAAAGGCAACCATGTGGTGGGATCGACTTAAACAAGCCAAACACCTTGATGAGAAGAAGGTCTCATGGAGGCAATTCAAAGGATATTTCCAAGAGAAATATTTTTCAGAGTATTACTATGAAAGGAAGATGAAAGAGTTATTTGACCTCAAGTTGGGAAGCATGACAATGGATGAATATGAGAAGAGGTTCTTTGAGCTGTTGAAGTATGTGGGCTTCATAAATTATGAAAAGGTCAAAATCCAAAGGTTTTTGAGTGGGTTACCCTCCTTCTACATGTTGGGTATGTGTTATATTTTTTGCACGACTAGAATTGTGCACATGGGGGTAAGAGGTGGGTGGAGGTGGATTTTTATTACAATAATGAGTATCAAGCCTCATTAAAAATGAGTCTGTTAGAGGCATTGCATGGCAGGAGGTGTAACACACCAATGAAATGGGACAAACCAACAAACAAATCAATTATTGGGTTATATTTGTTGAAGAAAATGGAAGAGTAGATGACAAAGATCAAACATAATTTAAAAGTTGCCCATGACACACAGAAAAGTTATGTATACAAGAATATAAATTTTCACATATTTTAAAGTTGGAGAGCATTTATTTTTGAAAATGAAAGCTAAGAGAAGTTCACTAAGATTAAGAGGTTTCCCAAAGTTAGCAACAATATATTGTGGACCTTTTGAAACCTTAGAGAAGATAGGGCTAGTTGCATACATGCTAGCATTTCCTACATCCATGAGAGTGCATAATGTATTTTATATGTCATTATTAAAGAAATATGTGCCTGACCCTAACCACATAATTGATTGGACTGTGATCCAGGTGGAACACGAAGGGGATTTCCGGGTGGAACTGATACACATCCTAGGCTTGAAATTCAAAGTGCCCCAGAACAAATCCATAGGGTTGGAAAAGGTTCAATGGACCTGCTACGGTCCTAAAGACACAACATGGGAGCACGGAGAAACTATGCGGGAGAAATACCCACAATTTTTTGTCAATTTTGAAGAAAACATAATATAAGAATGCAAGACTCCATTTTGAGCAACTAGAATTCCAAAACCACAACTCGGAGTCCTAGCCAATCTACATTGGGGCTCTGAAAAAATAATGGTACTGTCTGATGGACTGAGAACGGTGAAGGGGGTACATTCCTTAGGTCAGCAAGATTAGAGGAATAAGAGATTATGGTTGGAACTACTGCCTGAGTTGTGAAATTGCATAATTTTTATTTTCTAAGTATTGTGATGTAAATTTGTATATGTATTTCGGCATGGTGTTGTGGATCGAGGACAATGCACAATTTTAGGGGAGGGGGAATATAACGTCCCCATTGTAATCCCCAGTGTAATTAATGCTTAATGTAGATATAATGTATGGTTGTGGCCAAACAATGTATATGTGAAATGCATTTCTGAGTTTTAATAAATAAAATGTGATGACAATTGTTGGGGGATATGGGCAAAGATGGAGGTTGATTAATCCATAAGAGAGGGGAATGCCTAGGAGTTTCTAAAAGGGTCCCTACATGAAAATTATTCATGGGTATTAATCCAAACCGACATTCCTGAATTTTATTATAATTATGTATTAAACGTCTATTGTTTGTTTGAGTGTGGAAGAGCCAATCATTGAATTCATGTAAGAGGTTGGGTGTGATAAGTCGCATCTCATAGTTATTGGGAGCATGTGAATAAGTACAATCAATTTGGGGAAGAGTGTAAGTCAAACAAGCAAGCCAAATGAGAGGAAACTTCATATGGCCAAGGGGGCAGTTTTTGGACGGTCATGTTTTTGCATGAACAACGAGCAGAGAACATAAAGGAAGAGCATTGGAGATGGAGAAACCACGGAGGGTGAATTATGGAGTGTATTTGAGTAGAATACTGAAGAGACAATGTGTCAAGCCTAAAGAGTGAACTCTTGTGTGAGTTGTACTATAACAACAAGTGATTGTTGCTATTTTCTTGGTAGTTTTCCTAACAATGAGCTCCCTTGATTTTCCTTGTAGTGAGATTCATGGTTACTTGTACCAAAGATACCCTAATAAATGAATGGGACGCATGATGGAATGAGAGCAATGAAGGGGTACATTCCTTGGGTTGGGCAGGTCGGGAGGAAGAGAACTAGTGGAAAATCAAGATAGTTGTAGGAGAATATGAGTGGGTTGTGGGATTTTTTGAGCTATGAGTGGACAATGAGATACCACTCTCTTTTGTGGATTGATAGCCTGATCTCGGGGGTGACTCACTGTTGAGATATGGAACATCAAATCTATGGTTGGGTGGACTGTCTGTCCCAAGCAGTTGGTTGTACAATTGATTTAAAAGATAAGTGTTTTATCTGTTTTATGTGTTATATTTATGAGATTAATGGTTGTGCATTCTGTTATCACATGAAGTTGTCAAGGGTTGCCTGTAATTGTTGTTAATACCTAAGTCTACACCCCTTCATAATCTCTCTCTTTTCCATATGCCAGTCCTATAATTTTTTCCTTATGACTGGTAAAGTCGATTTCCATTTTGTTTAAGCACTTGGTTTCCCTTGGTGTCTCGCTTGACTGAGTCTCGGCCCAAAGTTGTTCTGTTTCTCTCGAAGGATAAACACTTATCAGGATTTGGGTTCAATGTACCAGTCATTTGGTTTTCCTGAGTTCACATCAAGTTGTCCAAGTCCTTTGTTGATACAGGTGACAACCATGTGCATGAAGCGCAACGGCCAAAGGCAGTCCATTTGGACTGAAATATAAGCAACGAGCAAGTTCATGTTTCAACGGTGGAGATCCCAGGGCCGTTTAGATCAATGACCATGCTTCATTTCAACGTTGCAACATGCTCAGGTGTTAAAATCCTTGATCGTGTCGAAATCTAAACCATGGTATTGCAAGAGAGCTACGTGGCGGAAGGTGGTGAGTTTCGGGCCCAAAAGCCATGTGGGTCCAAACCGCTTTCGACGACCCCGAAATCATGTGCTCATTTAGCGTTGAATCCAATAGCAACACGTGGCCACCCCCTAGTCGTCAAGCCTCGTCCCTATCCTGAGGAGAAATTAGTTAATGAACAAGGACCGGTAGTTGAAACCTCGGTTCACTCCATAAATAGAAGGCATGGAGGGTGTGGCCGTGGAGACAGAACTGTCAGCCCGAGGTACCACGATGGACGGTTTTTCCTGTGGGCCCATGTTGATCTGAGCTTGCGTCTGACAGAAGGATACACACATAGTCTGACAGAAAGATGCACATATGAAGAGCCTTGGATGGGATGGCTAGATGACTCTCCTAGTGGTTGTCCACTGAGTTGAGTATAAATAGATCAGTTTAAGATTTTGTGAAGGTCGATGGTTGAGCAGAGCTCCCTATTTGTAATAGTTTGATAGGAGAGTTGTTCTCTGGTTATGTATGAGACCTGAGACTTTCTCATTAATAGAAGTTAGTTTCTTTCATCATCTTGTTTTCTCTTGTGCTGAAACATTCATGCATGGATGATCCAGATGAGATGTTGTAGTTGTATTGTAATGGAGGTTTGATTATAATGTTGCTACGATATGCTTCAGTATTTCCTTTCATAGTCATGTTTCCTCTTATGCTGAAATGCTTGTGCATGGATGATCCAGACGAGATGTTGTAGTTGTATTGTAATGAAGGTTTGATTATAATGTTGATGTGGTATATTTCAGTATCTTAGACTTGAGTTCAAGAGTGCTCTTGTGCTTGAGTTTCTCTGCACCAAGTTGCTTGAAGGCCAGATGCTCATGGAAGACTTGTCCACTTTCCTTACTAAGTCTTCCTTCTTCTCACCTTTATCCTTAAACCACTAACTGAAGTTAATGAGAACCTCATTTGCTTATGCTTTGCAAGCCAAATTTTCTGTGTTTAAACATTCTTATGCTGAGCTTTGTTAAGCCCTAATATTGGCTCATTACCCCTTAATTGGGGCATATTACATTAGTAATGTTATTTTATTTATGTCATATTTATTCCATTAGTTGTAATTATACCTCCTAGTCTCCTATATATAACAAGGAGACATTTTCATTTGGAATCATCTCGTACTTGAACATTTATGTGGGGTAAAAGGATGTTGCCCCCTTGAAGAGGCTTATTATCTGAAATTATATGTTTTTCAAGGTGTTGAGTACTTATTCTGAGGTTTTTCTATGCTATATTGATATTTGGTTCTTAACATATGGTATCAAAGCTCAAGGTCTTGGGGTTTCGCTGCTACATCTGAGACACCGTGGCATTTTCGCTATAATTTTTTTTCTACAACGATTCAGAAGGAACGACTTGGATGATATTTAGTAGGCAGATCAAGGTATGTTGGGTTAAAATTTTAGCTCCTGATGCCTTATACTTTCGGAGATACAACCTTTGTAAGATAGGGTTCTGGAATCATCCTGAATTGAGTCATTGCAGAATTTTCGCTATAAACATTTTTATGTAATGTTTCAGACCCTGAACACCAGAGGATATTCTCAGAAATTAGTAAGGTATCAGTGGTATCAATTTCAGCTTCTGGGTCATCGTAAATTTGTAGATACACCCTGTGGAAGATAGGGTCTCTGACTAGTCCTATTGACTAGTCTCAAGCAGGTGTTCCAGGTAAAACAATCATAAATTCTTCCTAGAGTATTCAAATTGAGTGAGACCAGTTGCATTGGATAGTGGACAACCCATAGTAGTTATGGTACGAGTTTCATAATTTTATATCAATAATTTTGTGTGGGGCACGCTATACAAGTGAGATCTCCTAGAAAGGCCAAAAATCAACAAGTTGTGGGGAAGTTACCATAAATTCCACTTGGAAGATCCAATTTTTATCAGAACTGTGGCATTGAAGAGAAGATATATCAGATACCTACAAAACATAAAATTTCATACTTAGAAGGGCCAAAATTTTGGAGATACAATAAAAGGAAGATTGTCTAGCAGAACCACCTCAAAATCAAGGTTTAAAGTGATACTTGGCCAACATGCCACCAAAAAAGGGAACTTCTACACCAAATAAGCCTCCAGACAATCCTACTTGGACTCTTGATGAAGATGAAGAAATGCGTAGGGACATAAGTGATTTACAAAAGAAGACAGTAACCAAAGATGAACTACAAGAGATGATGGATTCAATGGAAGCTAAGTTGGATACTAAGATGGATGGTTTAAAAGGGGAGATCATGGAAGGATTGAAAAATTTCCTAATCAAGAGGACACCTGAAAGTGAAAATGTATCCCATGACATTCATGATGAGGACACAACGAAGGTGAATCAAGAATGGAGAAACTCCAACTTTGGGTTGAAGACCAACCACGTTCCTAAGATCGATATGAGGAAGTTTGATGGCAAGGACCCAATCACATGGATACTTCATATGGAAAAATTATTTGATCTACATAATGTGCCACATACACAAAAGGTATGAATTGCTTCTTTATATTTAGAACCCAATCAATTCGTATGGTATCGATGACTTTGTTCTCACAAATCACTCGTCCCTTGGACAATTTTCATGGAATAAATGATAGCACACTATGAGGATACAAGGAGCAATACCTTCTTTAGCCAATTGATAAATCTCAAGCAAAAGGGTTCAGTTACCGAGCACATTGAGAACTTCCAAAGATTGAATATAAAGGTAACAGATATTCCAGCACATTGAGAACTTTCAAAGATTGAATATAAAGGTAACATATATTCTAGATGAGCACTTGATTGATGTATTCATAGGAACTTTAAAGGATAACATTAAACATGAGGTTCGCCTTTGGGAACCCAAATCATTGGAGAATGCATTTAAGGTGGCAAGAAATGTTGAAAGTAAAAATATGGCTGTGGCTACTAGATGGACCAATCCTAACATCTATAGAGAGAATAATGCTCCTTCTTCTAAAACACCTCAACCTACTGTTAATTTTTCAAAACCCAACGCAGTTTCAGTCTCGCTGATTTTTCAGCCAAATTTAAATGCCAAACTCAGTTTCAGCATATGTTACAGCCCTGTGTTTCAGCATATACTCACAGTGGTGTTTCAACATATGACTCAGCTCTGTGTTTCAGCATATGTTACAGCACTGTGTTTCAGCATATGTTACAGCACCGTGTTTCAGCATATACTCACAACGGTGTTTCAGCATATGACTCAGCACTGTGTTTCAGCATATGACTCATCTATGTGTTTCAGCATATGTTACAGCACTGTGTTTCAACATATGTTACAACACTGTGTTTCAACATATGTTACAGCACTGTGTTTCAGCATATACTCACAGCGGTGTTTCAGCATATGACTCAGCATTGTGTTTCAGCATATAAAAAAAAAACTTAACAGAAAATAAATTTCAGAACTGAAACATGAGGATTCTGAACATCGTTTTCAACGTAGAAATAAAATATCAGCAATATGCAAAACTCAGAAAATATAGACACAAAGATATCCGGTCTAACTTCGACCCTGGAAAAACCCACAAGGGAAAAACCAGTGAGAGAGGGCTTTGTATTATTTATGAGCTTCTGAGAAATTCTTTTACAGCATATTCATTTTCAGATATTTACACAAACTTATTTGGACATTCCTGTAGCTTTGCTCCTCGATTTCTGAACCAAAAATTCGTACAATTGTACGACAATTAATGTTGTACGGACTATCACGAAATTCGTGCCAAAACTCTGCTAAGACTCAATTTCTGTGCCACTAAATGCTATTCGGCAGCCTTGGAATGCTTGCCAATACTCCCAGAAATTGCAGCTGTTGTCTCTTTTCTTCAGCTCGACCTCTCTCTTGCTCTCTCTTGTTCTCTCAACAAGAATGCTTGAACTCCTCTTGTTCTCTCAACAAGAATGCCTCAACTTCTCTTGTTCTTGGCATCTCACCAAGAACCTCTTGGCATCTCACCAGGAGTCTCTTGCTCTCTCAACAAGACTGTTGTTGCTTCTGCTTACCCAAGAATGGGTGCGCCCTCTTGCCTTAGTCGACCTCACGAGGGAAGGTGAGGAGTTTTCTAATCTAACGGTTGAGATTAGATCAGATGGGTGGCTGAGATTTGGTGTCTCTTCACTCACCCTCACTTTAATCATAAAGTCACCTTTTAATTTGCATCTCACAAATTAAATGACTAGGACCCACATTCGTCAATTTCTCCCCTTAGGCGCCTAGGGAAGAGAAACACTTTCCTTGGTACTTTATTTTAATTAAAAATTCAACACTCCCTC